>OVAF01001816.1:0-19117 GCA_900406245.1 Odontarrhena argentea | reverse complement strand
TAAAACAAACTATTCATTTTCAATAAAACAATAGGTCAAGTGTCGGTGTATTATATGATAACACTAACTTTAATTTGGATTTATAAATCCAAACTAAATATAATTTCTTCTTATAAACACTTTTTCCTGACTTCGACCTTACCACCAAAATGCCTTTTACACTTGAAAATGCCTTTCAAATTTCTATCCAAAGTCCGAAGCAAAATTTACTCATCTTTGGAACCTCGTCTCAAATTATAAACGTAACCTCTTCGATAAGTTCTGCTAGATGTGATCCCGCTCAAACTTTATAAATATATATATATATATATATATATATATATATATATATATATAATATCATTATACTATACATAAAATATCATTATACTCTAATTTTGCTTCTATAGATAAAAGAAAAAAAAAATCATGGTCGATCGATGTAAAAAGTCTTTCATAATATGACATTATACCCTAATCTGAGATTTATTAAACCAAAAAAAAAAAAAATCGATTAAATATATTAGTTTCTTATATAATAATTTATACGATAAAATTATACTCAACCCGAATAGGATAAGAGATATGCGAGTTGTCAATAACCAATGTACTTATTTTGTGAATCTTAACGATAAACAAATGATCAATACTATCGGTATCGGATATGTATCATACACACCTTTAGGCTCTGGCACATGCAAGTATGGCATATCAAAATTTTGTAGTTTGTTCAAGGCTCTGATACCATGTCAAGAATGTAGAGAAGTTGTGAAATAAATTTTTTGATTGATGAATTTCAAGGCTACGCCTTATATACACATTACATCATTTACATAATAACCCACCTTATTATATACAAAAGCCCAACACTAACCCAATATTAGGTAGACCACTGATCATGCCCATCCTTTGCTCATGTATCTCTATTCAACCAAAAACTCTGGACAACATACAAACACATATGAGAGGCAAAGAAGTCACTCAAATATGCTCAAACGTTGAAAGGTTCAAAGTAGCACAAGGGAAAGAAAAAGAGATGAGCTTATTTTAGACATATACCTCAGATCAACGATGAAACCTTGAGTAGAGGTAAAACAAAAGCAACAGATCACTACTTCGCCTCTTTCGATAAAAAAACGAGTAGG
The DNA here is from genome assembly GCA_900406245.1 of Odontarrhena argentea. Taxonomy (NCBI): domain Eukaryota; kingdom Viridiplantae; phylum Streptophyta; class Magnoliopsida; order Brassicales; family Brassicaceae; genus Odontarrhena; species Odontarrhena argentea. Next base: position 17,993 of record OVAF01001816.1, on the reverse strand, counting down.
ACACTCCAGAGGTCTCTCTATTTTGAATACAGAAGGGAGATCAAGCAAACCCTAACGTTGAATAAATGATCACATAGGGAGATGCCAAAAAGGGACTTTGATATTTATTTTGGTTTTTGAATATTGAGACGTGAGAGGGTTGGTTTGGTTGGACCACTTTAAAATCATTTCATAAGCTAAGTGACACAACTNAAAATAAATGGGCAAAATCTATAATTTTGATAAATATAAGGTGCTTTGAAAAATTAATTATTACCAAATATACTTTTGAAGTCAAAATATGAAACCATAGGTTGGAGAAAACTCAATCTCCGTTTTAGAGCTACTCTATTTTGGAGCAAAATATGGAGTAGAGGGTTGGAGATGGTCTAAGCATCCACATCTTGATTCAAAATCTANCTTGATTCAAAATCTTAGTCACTTGGAGAAAAGATCATATGATAAGTTACGAAAGACTATGGAAATCAAACCAAATAGACCTTAGAGATGAAAATGATAATCCAAAAGAAGACAATTCAAAGTTCAAGGAGAATCCAACAAAAGACAAAAACAGAGTAACTGAGGATGAAAATGAGTAAGAGTGTTCATAATCTTCCATAAGACAGATGCAACTAGGAAGACCAAAGTTTGTTCTTCATACATGAGTTGGTAGTTTTAATGATACTGAACCTGGATCTTGCACTTGGACGCAACTCTGGGAAGCTCTAACGTTTTCATGGCCTCGTATGGTCTTGCCTTAGAATGAAGATACACTGACTTAAGACATGACAGTTTCTCTAAGAAATGCTTTAATTGCTCCACATCTCCGGTAGTTCCGTTGTATTCAGTTATGTGTAGGACCTTAAGAGGACATGACAACAAGAAAGAATATCCAGACATGCACTCGCAAACGGATTCAGGTTGTTGCTCATCGTAGTGCAATGGACCCTGAAACAATTCGAAATTGAAAATTAAGAAGTTATCTACAAAATTTTGGGTTTTCTACAATAAACTTTTGGGTTTTTGGTCATACATCGATTACAAGAGTCTTCAGATTTGGAGATTTCTTGAGCAAAAATGGTAGAAATTGCGGACAAGAACCCACATCACAAGGTGTAATGGTTAAATCATGTAGGTTGTTAAACACCGGGATTGCTTCACGGAAGTAATAAAATGCCTGAAACAAATCAAGTAGTCTTCCAACTTATTGTAATATTTGGGCCAAAACTTGTAAGAATAAATCCTACTGTATATATCACATCGTAATAACATATCAACAATAGCACACTTACCTGGAAAGTATCATAAGATGATAGGTTCATGATTTCAACATTTCTTAATCCCTTGATTAGGTTTGTTGGGTTGCTGGAAATAGTATCGTGATCACGAACGAAACCTTCGTATCTGTGATCGACGGCCAACATAAGATCGAGCTTAGCTTCAACAAGGGAGTCGAGATTAACTGTTGTATACTCATCCGGAACAAGTTCAGACATATCCAAATAAGTAAGACTAGGAGTGTCGAAAGCTATTCTTGTAAAATCAGAGCCGACGCATTCCCCATGACGAAGAACCGTAAGTCTTTTAATTGTTGGACTGGACACGTTGCCAGACCATTTCCAACGTTCCCAATCCATTTCATCAATGGTTAACTCCTTAAGCACAGAGCAAGCAGAGAGAAGGTTCTCGAACGCAAATCCCCTTTTTGATTTGAACCGAACTGAATTAAGAGTGAGGATCTCAAGCGCCGGTAGAAAAGCATTCTCAGGGACATCAATAACAAACCTACTCCCTAGTTTAAGCCGAACAAGTGTGTTGCAAGCAAAAACATCTAAGGGTAGCGAAAAATGTTTCGAAAGATATGTGTCTAGTTCAAGATCCAATACACCACGTTTCAACACATCGCAAAGACAACGATTGAGATGAGCGTAATGAGCTGGCTCAACAAGCCCGTAACCTTTTAGAGAGAACTTTCTTATGCGAGTAGTGGCCGGCAGAGCCAACACTCCATCCAAGAAATCCGTCAAACTCCTCCCTTGCTTCTTAGCTTCGTTAGTAAACTCAAGATTTGGTATGATGTTGTAAACATTCTGATACCTCTTTGAGAGAACCGTTATGAAAGCAGCTTCCTTTGCAGAAACGTAAGACACAATGTGACAAATAATCTCATTTGGTAGGTTACTTAACCTATCCATTCTCTTCATCTTTTTCCTTCTACTTGAAAATCTCAGTTCCAAATGGAGATTTCAAATACAAACATCAACGCACTGCAACAATTTATAAACAAGAGATATATAAAAAAAAATTTAGATTGAATAGTAGGTACACATGACTTAATTGAATCAAATACAGAAAAAATAGAAAATCAGATAGTAAAGGAGAAATTACAAGTGAAAGAGATGAGACAAAGGCAGAAGAACATGCAAACCTTGAATTTGGAAGGAGAAGCTTAATCATCAAAACTCAAGTAAACGAAACGTCTTTGTAATAAATTGTACAACTTTTCATGCTTCACACCGCTACTTCCACGTGGCATTCATGCATAGTTAAACCAAAAGAAATTAAACTTATGGTTTTCAGGTTTGGTTTATAATTTTTCTTTTTGGCTGTAACTCCTAACATTTAATAAACCAAACAAAATCAAACTCAAAATCGAGTTCGATTTCTTTTTTTTTTTTTTAACACTGCAATTTATTAAACTTAGAACCAAACAAGGATTACAACCAAGGCTTAATAGCCCATACAATAGAGAATACAGTTCAGAAAATAAAGCCCAAACAAAAGGGAATTAGGTTAATCAGAAAACAGAAAAAAGCAAATGACGGCAGTCTTCTGTCTTCTGAAGAACACATAAATTTGAAGAAATTTTCCTCATTCAGTGATGATCGGGAAATCTTGATTAATAAGCTAGCCTCAATACCTGAAGTAAGAACCGGGAATGCATGCAGGATCAGACGGCTACCAATTTACTGTAATCGTGAGAATAAGCCCTGAACAATCCGTAGCCAACATCCGAATCAAGAAGAACTGAGTTAGATGAAACGGAAGCCATGGCAAGAAGGCTAAGTCTAAATCCCATTCGAAACAACATTGAAACAGGAAAGAACTTCAAAGACCCTGCATGTTTCAAAAAGACTAAAAATTGAAGGATTCAATTTCAGATTAATCGTTGAAGAGCATGCACAAAAGGGGCAAAGCCGAGACAAAGGCTTATCTAATCAAGGGAAACAAACGAAATCCAAAATCAAGTAGACCAGAGGTAAGAAGAAAGGGAAACGAAAAGAAGCTGATAGCAAGATCAGATCGATACGCAACCAAACTCAAACCCACCGTCAAACTCAATCGGATTCGATTGAGACCAAAAAACTTGAATGATTAACTCTTTAATGAAACTCTTTTTTTTTTTCTTTTTTTCTGTCATTTCATTTTCAGTAACGAAATGCAACAGAGCATAAATGGTATTGTCTCTGCTCCGGAACAACAAACATGGATTTGATATAGTAATCAGTGATGTTCACAACTTCACATGCCTAACATGGATGGCTTAAAGCTCCTTGAGCATGTTAGTCTTGAGATGGTACATGTGATCAGTGAGTTCTTGAAACAGAAAGCTTGTGGAATTAATGCCAAAGGCTCATGAGCTAACTACTGTAGAAGTTGATAAGGCACTTGATGTGGAGAATAATACAAACATCGTTCTGTAGCTAGTCGACAACTCCAGAATCAAAGATAAGAATTTTTCTTTTGCTATATCATTGAAGTCAATCGTTTTTTTCACAATACAAATGTTAATAATCTAAACATATTGCCAAGCCGTTAATCTATAATCACTCAAGTGCTGCTCGCTCGATACAGAGCTTACCTTGCCTCCATCAGAGAAGATTGAAAAGCTTCAGAACCAAAGGCTTTTTGGACAGGTGACAATGTGCAAAAGCAAAAGCTGGTCTAAACCGAGATCATCTAATACGGGTGACTATGTACCGACCTTTCTCAAGGTCGTAAATGGTTTTCAACTGCGGTTTTCTCCATTTAGATACCACATAGACCAAAATTGTCACAAGGATCGGTACACCGATGATATAGCGAAGTGTCCTCGAATCATTACCAAACAGAGCATGGAACCAATGGAGATTACTAGAGGCTGCATGTAGAGAGGTCGATGTTTGAGTCTGTAGAATGAATGCACCTAAAGCCCAGTCGAGTGGTATATTATCTCCTGCTTGATTCGCAAACCCAATGCTACAAAAAAAAAAAAAAAGGTTCGTGATTGATTGAATGATGCTAACGAGAATAATAAATCATTGGTTTTGATCCTCGGTTAGGGTTCTTGAATCTATTAACATACCTTTCATCGTCAAGAGGAATGCCGAGAGTATCGTGAAGTAATGACACAATATATGCCGATGAGAAACAATACCGAAGAAGATCCTCTTCATTTGGTGACGGGTCTTTTACTCTCAACTTTGACCAATCTTCTCCACAGAATCTTTCTCCAGCTGAAATCATATTTGACAGCCATGACTTCTCTCCCAACCCGAAAAACTGGTATGAGAAACAAAGGCCATATTCATTACATTTTTCAGAAATAGCATGGACGTTGTGTTGTTGGTCTAAGGGGTTTTATTTACAGGACAATAGTAAAATCCGATAATGAGAGAAAAAAGTACCTTAGAGGTGTAGAAGAAATTTTCTGTAGCTAAAAATTTTCCTCGCAGCTTAGGTGTGAAAGTTGATCCAATTGAACAATGTTGATACGAGCATTTCTCTGCAATCAGAAGTAGAAATGTGTATCCATCAGAGACCAATAAAGAACGATACAATGAATGGAAACCCAGTAAGATCGAATAAAATTCTACCATTTCCTTCCTGTAAGATTGATAATGCAGCGGATCGACACTGTGAGTAATTACCCCCAGCTTGAAAAGAAGTTGAGAATCTGCTTTCTTCAGCCAAAAATCCAGAGACATGTTTTTGTGCGCTTGTATCGAGGTTGTACCCTTTTGGAGCACAAGGGTCTGTAAATAATTTTTCCCCTGTAGGTTTTATAGCTTCAAAAAACGAAACAATGTATGAGTGAGAACGCAAAGACACTTCGCCAGATACTAAAAGTAATTTAATAACTTTCAGAACTTCAACCAGTACAGTACACTGATGATTCAACAGTTAGACTTATCAAATCCCCATTCACTCACCTGAATCATGGTCTCTTGCGGCAAGTGAACCCCATAACTTTTCATGCGCAGCATTCTGCAAGGGAGTAAAACTTTAGAGCGTCAAGGACATTACCAAAAGATAAAATACCTTCTTCTAAAGATTTTAGAAAGGAAAACAATAGATCCGAAGCAACAGTTAAGCAGACAATTGGACTAAGTTACCATCCACCGACTTTAAAAAGGAGTAATCTTAACTACAATAAGTTTGTGAAACCTATACCAACGAAATAAACTGCTCAACAGAAACTACCTGCCCAAAATGAAGGAAGCTGTGAGTGTAGAGATTGTATGAAGCATTTCCAAATAATATTGTACGTGAGAACTCAGGAGGCACTGGCTCAGTTGACACAAATGTCACCTAAAAGAAAATACAAACCATCACCGTCTTTCAGCTATATCTCTACCGAAAGTCTCATATGCGTCATTGATAAATTTGGAAGGGACATAAGCTAAAACCTGCGCAGAAGCCCCACCAAGTTCAACAATCCCGGTTGTTTTAAGAGGATCACCACCAAGTGAACCCATCGCAAAGTTTGCAATAACCCAAGCATATACCCCTTCGTCCGATCCTGAAAATTTAGTATCCAATGATTATAAGAAACATAAAGAACTCCAAATGTAGATCATTCATCGATCTAACTCTAACTCTGGTATTGAACTAAAGTACGAAGAATTGATAATTCAAAACTCACCAGATATAACAGAAGCCCATTCATCTTGAAACATGAACCCAGAAGATTTAAGAACTCTCCTTGTAACTCGAAGAATCTTCTCCTGGACAGGTAAGTCAAGCAATCTCATTCCCGCCGTCGCCATTAACCTAACTTCAGTCTCCTTCCACATTCCTTTGGGAATTCTCCCTTTAGCAAACTCCACCAGCTCCGTCAATGTCAAGCTCGCTCCATCAGGATCATCCGCATACGCAGACAAACCCGGATGCAACTTCAAACTAGCATAATTCGCTCCTCTGAATTCAAAAACGGGTTTACCAGACTCCATCCGGTACCCAAACACATGAATTCGGGTCCCTGTACTTCCACCGTCGATCACGACGCTGTAACGAAGCGATCCTCTCCCACTACCGCCGGAGAACAAAATGGAATAGCAAACAAAGAGAAACCCTAACACAGTAGCTACGGAAACGACGGTTAACAATAGACTCGATTTCGCGTGCTTGGAATTCGATTTCGTAAGCGTGTAGGTGGAGGATGAAGACGATGATCGGTTTCCAGAACGGATCTGGAACTTAATCGGATCCATATCTGAATTACTCTTAACCCTAGGACGGGGATGCGATCGTCGCATCAACAATTCAGAAACCGCCACGAGAACGAACAAGGAATCATAAGATCTGAAATATAATAAATCAAATATGGAAAATGAACAAACTTTTTTTCTTTTTGGTAAGTTTTTCGAATTTTCTTCTTTTTTGGTTTAAGCTTTTATCCCACCGAGAAAAATGGAGATTGAGAGCGCCGCCGAATAGATGCGCCGGTGAAGCTCGTCGCCGCCGCTCTCAGTCTCCGATGTCGTTTACCCGGTAATGTTTGAAAAAGAAGAAAAAAATGAAATTAAATGCCAAAAAAAAATAGAAAATAATTTGGTCGTTGTAGCGTCTTTTACGATTTCTTAAACCTAATTATTAAATTACGAATCGGTTCGATCCGTGTCGGGTCAAGTCAAATCGGGTGTTTGATATGTTATCCACAAGAGAAGCTCAATTTTAGAGCTTTAATGGCGATATCTACAGCTTTGGTGAGCTCATCATTCTCTCACGCAGAGACTATCGCTGTGAATCCACCAAACCCGATTCTTCTGATATCCAAATGCAATTCTCTGAGAGAGCTGATGCAAATTCAAGCTTACGCAATCAAATCTCATCACCATGAAAATCTCAACTTCATCACTAAGCTGATAAATTTCTGCACAGAGACTCCCACGACGTCTTCAATGTCATACGCACGCCACTTGATCGACGCAATGCCTGAACCAGATATTATGGTTTTCAACTCCATGGCTCGTGGGTATTCTCGTTCTACGACTCCTCTTATGGCGTTTACTCTCTTCGCTGAGATCTTGAAATGTGATGTTTTACCTGATGATTATACTTTCCCGTCTCTTCTCAAAGCTTGTGCAGTTGCAAAGGCGTTGGAAGAAGGTAGACAATTGCATTGTCTGTCTATGAAGTTAGGGCTAGATGACAATGTATATGTTTCTCCTACGCTTATCAATTTCTACACTGAGTGTGAAGATGTGGATGCTGCTCGATGTGTTTTTGATCGGATTGTTGAGCCCTGTGTTGTTTCTTATAACGCGATGATTACGGGATATGCGAGAAGAAACAGACCGAACGAGGCATTGTCCTTGTTCAGGGAAATGCAAGGTAAGAACTTGAAGCCGAATGAGATTACTCTTCTTAGTGTTCTGTCTTCTTGTTCTCTCTTGGGATCGTTGCATTTAGGGAAATGGATACATGAGTATGCTAAGAAACACGGTTTCTGTAAGTATGTGAAAGTAAACACGGCTTTGATCGATATGTTTGCGAAATGCGGTAGCTTGGATGATGCTGTGTCTCTGTTTGAAAGGATGAGGCATAAGGATACACCAGCTTGGTCAGCCATGATAGTAGCTTATGCGAATCATGGCCAAGCTGAGAAATGCATGTTGATATTTGAAAGAATGAGATCTGAAAATGTTCGGCCTGATGAGATTACATTTCTCGGTCTTTTAAATGCTTGCAGCCACACCGGTCTAGTGGAAGAAGGGCGCGAGTATTTCTCACAGATGGTTAACGAATTTGGGATTGTTCCAAGTATTAAGCATTATGGTTCTATGGTGGATCTTCTTGGTAGAGCTGGACATTTAGATGATGCATATGAATTCATTGATAATCTCCTGCTAAGTCCAACACCGATGTTATGGAGGATTCTCTTATCTGCTTGTAGCAGTCACAACAGTTTAGAGCTAGCTGAAAAGGTTAGCAATAGGATCTTTGAGCTAGATGACTCGCATGGTGGTGATTACGTGATCTTGTCAAATCTATACGCGAGAAATGGGAAATGGGAACATGTAGATTCTCTTAGAAAAGTGATGAAAGATCGGAGGGCAGTTAAAGTTCCAGGGTGCAGCTCGATAGAGGTCAACAGCGTAGTTCATGAGTTTTTCTCAGGAGAGGGTGTGAAGTCTACAACAACAAAGCTTCACAGAGCACTAGATAAAATGGTGAAAGAGCTAAAGCTTGCAGGGTATGTTCCGGATACATCTTTGGTGTTTCATCCCAATATGAGTGACAAAGAGAAGGAGATTACGCTTAGGTATCACAGCGAAAAGCTTGCGATTGCTTTTGGACTGTTGAATACTCCCGCAGGAACGACTATCCGGGTTGTGAAGAATCTTAGAGTATGTAGAGATTGCCACAATGCAGCTAAGTTGTTCTCTCTTATATCTGGTAGGAAAATTGTTCTTAGAGATGTTCAAAGGTTTCATCATTTTGAAGATGGCGAATGTTCTTGTGGAGATTTTTGGTGACAGTAATCCACTGAACAAAAGCATAACTTTTTGTCCATAGAAAAATATAATTGTATATTGTCTGTGTAGCTTATATACAATGATTTTAAAGAAACATATAATGAACAAGAGGATCGAAACAACTAGTTAGTTGCAATATCCGGATGAATGCTCGAGATTCGTTTGAACAAGTCATGTTTGTATGTAGTGTCAAAGCATGTGGTTTTATTTGTAAAACTTATATGCTTAAAACTACAAATACATTGGAGAAGTTAATGGTACAATTGGAAGACCGCATAAAAAATTTTAGATTGTATAATATTTAGAATTTTCCAAAACTCGCATAAAATTTTTATGTTATTTCTTTTTTTGGTCGGGAAATTTTTATGTTATTTAAACAACTAGTTATAATTCCTACCATTTTTTGTTACCAATCAAAATTCTCTACTACAAATTTTTTTTTTAATAAAAAAAATCTCTACAACCAAAGTTTTTATGGGTAAAAATCTACAGCCTCTGTCGTTAATGGACATCTTGATATTGATTTTAATAGGTAGGGATTAGTACTAAATTCAACGCCAACACAAAGTCACAAAAATATCGATATAGATGGAGTTGTGTGTGAATAGATGCTAATGTTGATGATATTTCGCTTTGTTATTCTTTAGAAGTGACAAAAGAATAAATAATTCGTTGACTTAGAGATGGACAGTGTGATCAAATTTGAGTTGACACATCATGTCACTTACATAAACCAGTAACCAATAATAATACAGTCCAGTAACGTCTACTTTTAAAACTCTTGTTGTTGGGTAAGAGCAAGACAAATGTCGGCAACGGCCAGCTACAAATAATATTCCGTGTTTGAAGGTATAACAAATTACTTTTTCATTTTCTTTTTAGGTGAAGAGTTTACACAAACTGATTTCTTAAATTGAACGAAAAATGTTTACAAATTTATTTTTTAAGGATTTATCGGGGGTTGATTGTACCAAATAATCTGTTTGTAAATTCAACATACATGGAATGTGGGAAAAAGTGAAAAAAAAAAATTGTTCTCGTACCACACTAAATAGTTTCTTTATAATCTTTACCAATTCCAAATAATTAGTTATTATTATTTATTTTTCTTCTCTTTCAAAATCTTTATATACAATTGTGAGGTACATTGCCCTACGTGACGAGCTCACAAAATTTCTTGGATTTTTTGTCAATTTTTATGTTAAAATAAACAATACATGGCATGATATGATTGGATGTGTGTGATATGTCATTAAAGCCCGTTTGTATATATTATATGGTCCATATTTTTATAGGTCCGTTATGTCTCAAAACCCTAAATAAAATCTTATATATTCAGTTTTTAGGTTTAACTAGCTCATATTGTCAACTTGGTAATTAAGTAAAATCATAACCTATGCATATTGGTTTTTCCCATCTTCAACTTTGATTCTTAGTTTTTCATCTTGGTCATTTTTTTTTTTTAAATCTTTGTTGTAGGTTTCTTCGTTATTTTGGAGATTTTTGTCCTTTTTTTTTCTTTGTGGTTAGCTTTTAATTATTTTGTTCGATGGTCTTTGTTGTTTGGCTTTTTGTTTTGTGACGTTGATTCTTAGTTTTTCATCTTGGTCATTTTTTTTTTAATCTTTGTTGTAGGTTTCTTCATTATTTTGGAGATTTTTGTCCTTTTTTTTTCTTTGTGGTTAGCCTTTAATTATTTTGTTCATGGTCTTTGTTGTTTGGCTTTTTGATTTGTGTATCAAATCCTCTTCAATGGTTATGAGGATTAATTCTATGGTTTTCGTGTCTCTTTCTGACCTTTTATATTATTTGTCTCTTCATGATTACCTTTAGGTTTAAAACTTATATCATGTACTTTCTAATTTTTCGTTTCTTTAATCCCTTCTTAGTTTTTGTTTAGCCTTCTTTTTGTTATTTATCGACCTTCGAAATTTATCCACCTTCGAAAGGTTTTTGTGTTTTATAAGCTGCAATTTTTTTTTCTTTTTTGTGGTTTTTTTGTTATTCTTTTGTTTTAAAATTATTTTCATAGTCTTGTGTTTTTATTGCCTATGTTCACCCATCAACTAATGGTGTTGACCCTAATTCTGTTCTGATCTAGCTCCAATAGTTGATAGTTTTGATGTTAATTATTTGGAGTTTAATTAACATTATTTTCTTCATGGTGTTTAATTATATGTTTTGAATTTGATCCAAATATATATTTTAGCTATGTCAAAGAAGACTAGATACTTATAAGAAGAACATAATACCAATATAGAAACATCACTCAATGGAACAAACGTTTGTCAACATCACTATGAACACCAAATTAATGAAGGACAACAAAAAAAGAGTTATGTTCTTCTACTCTTAAGAGTCTTAAGACAAGTTTTCATAGAAGGAGACACAATGTATAACGTAAGATTTTCCTCCTTGAGAAGAAAAAAAAAAAAAAAACTCAAGACTAAGTTGAAAACAAACTGATAAAAATGAAGGAAAAATGAAAATACAATAAGAACGTATACAACCAAGACTGAAAACATGATGGTGTTTATATATAATTCTAGGTTTTTTGCAAACTGAATTTTATTTCCTTTTGGTAGTTGTTTTCTTCGGGTGTTTCAGCGATGTATTGATCGTGAGAGTTACCGATATTTTATTTTGGGTTAGTAATTTTTGATAAGAAAAATAATGTACCAAACATTATTCAATTTGAGTTCATAAATTCAAAATTAGGGTATGAACTGTTTACATGAAAAAAACTAAAAAAACGTTTACATGAAGCAAATCGTATACATTTTGGTTGAGTTTATAAATCACAAATTGGGGTATATTATCATGTAATTATTATATACTGTTATATTTGGTTTTATAAAGTCAAATTATGTTATAATGATATTTTCAAAAATATTGTATGAAAATATAAAAAAAAATTATGAAAAGCAAACTATTGATTGGTTTGATAAATGAAAAACAAGGTATAGTGTTATCGTGTAAAATATCTTATAAGAAAACAATAATGTTTACAAAAAACAAAGCGTATATTTTCTTTATTTTATAAATCCAAAATTAGGATATAGTATTATCAATGAAATACTTTATTATTCGATTTGAGTTTATAAATTCAAAATTAGAGTATAAAATGTTTTGTAAAAAAAACTAAAACAACTTTTATAGGAAGGAAATCGTATATATTTTGGTTAAGTTCATAAATCACAAATTGGGGTATATTATCATGTAATTATTGTATACTATTATATTTGGTTTTATAAATTCAAATTAGGGTATGCTGATATTTTCTAAAATATTGTATGAAAATAAAAATATTTTTATGAGAAGAAAACTATATATTTTTTTTTTGGTTTTATAAATAAAAAATAAGGTATAATGTTATCGTGTAAAATATCTTATAAGAAAACAAAATTTTTTTTACAAAAAGAAAAGTGTATATTTTCTTGATGTTATGAATTCCAAATTAGATAATGATGTCATGCAAATAAATAGTTTTTACACCGACCATCTTTCTTTTTTGTGTGTTTATATGTTGTAAAAAAATTGTTTGTGGAAAGCAATTGTAAATTTTCGGGTTTGAGTTTATAATTTCTAAATTAGGTATGGTGTATAAAATAATATTTACGACATTGCATTTTTGTATAGAATATTTAGTTTTGAAGATTTTTTTTGTTTTTATTTTTGTTTTTGCTTCTGCTTCTGCCGTCGTTGTTTTATAATTAAACTTTATATCTTCATTTTACTTTAATGTGAATGATATCCAATTACATTTTCATTTTAAAAATGATTATTTTAAATTTCGATGGTTTGTTCTATTTGTTTTTGAAGTAGCGCTAAGAAGCGTGAGAGACAAGGTAAACAAGATTCACAAAGAATCTTAGGGTACTTTGTCACAATTCTCTGGAAACGTAGCTACACTCACGTTTAAAGAGAGATTAGAGAAGAAAAAGTCTCTGAACTTTATTATTCAATCAAAAACCAACGAAGTACAAAGCACCTGCAACTCTACTTATAGTTTCTAGGAGATAAACTTAAACTCTAAAATATCGTAAGAGATAAGAATCAACAAACGTGATCTTAATCCCATTACTGAGAAAACCAAAACAAAAATAAAAGAAGCTTAAAGCCCACTGGTCGTAACCGACCAACACAACACAAAAGTCCACTAGCTAGATAGGAAAGCTACGCTACATCAGGTCGCCTGGGGTGAGGAAAAATTCGACCTCGAATTTTCTGGAATGTCATCACCTTCATAAGGAAACAAATGCTTGACATTGAAGACATCAACTGTATTCATTTGAGGAGGCAGACGCAACCTATAAGCGTTGTTATTAATCTTCTCAAGGACTTCAAGAGGCCCAACTTTACGGGCTTTCAGCTTGTTATAAGTGTTCGGAGGAAACCTATCCTTGGTGAGGACAGCCCAAACCAAGTCACCAACGTGAAACTGCACATCCCGACGATGATTGTCTGCAGCAGCCTTGTATTTGGCAGTAGAAGCTTCCAAATTAGCACGAACTTGCTGGTGAATAGAACCAAACTCTTCGATCATGTCACACGCACGCCCATGAGCACGAGTGCGGTCCGGAGCAACACTTAAATCAATGGGACCCCGTGGAACAAAGCCATACACAACCTTAAAGGGACTGAAACCAGTACTCCTGTTAACAGCGTGGTTATGTGCGAATTCAGCCTGACACAACACCGAGTCCCAAGAACGAATGTTATCACCCACCAAGCAACGAAGCAAGTCACCTAACGCGCGATTAGTAACCTCGGTTTGTCCATCCGTTTGAGGGTGATAAGCAGAGCTCATGTCCAAGCTAGTACGGAGCAAACGCCACAAAGAGCGCCAAAAATGGCTTAAGAACCTGGAATCACGATCGGAAACAATGGAAGAAGGCAAGCCATGAAGCTTATAAATCTCGCGAAAAAACAGAATAGCAACCTGAACTGCGTCTGTCGTTTTCTTACAAGGCACAAAATGAACCATTTTAGAAAATCTGTCAACAACCACAAAAATCGAGTCATGACCGCGTTGAGTGCGAGGAAGGCCTAACACAAAATCCATACTAATGTCCGTCCATGGCTGCGAAGGAATAGGCAAAGGTAAATAGAGACCTGCATTGGAAGCATGACCCTTGGAAGCTTGACAGATCCCACACCGAACAATAAAACGTTCGACGTCACGACGAAGGGAAGGCCAATAATAAGAGGAGCTGACCAAATGGAGAGTACGATCGCGCCCAATATGACCTTCATTGTGCAGCTTAGGCCTGGGCATTTTATCCAGACTTTTGGACCCGAACCGAACCGAACCGAAATAGGGCGGTTTGGTTCGGTTCCGGTTCCTTCCAAATAACCGAATGGATCTTAAGTTCAGGAACCGTGGATATCGGTTCGGTTCCGGGTAGTATCCGATATCCACTAGGTACCCGAATACCCGAAAATTATATATATTTTTAGATATTTTAATATAAGATTTGATATGTTTAGATAGTTTGAGTATATTTACAATTTTTCTTTGTTATTTTTTTTGTTAGTTCGGATATTTATGAGTATTATTTCATTTTTTAAAAGTTTTTATTATTATATTTCGGATATTTTTGATATTTTTGGGTATTTTTTGATATTTTTGGATAGTTAAGGTAAAAATAACCGGATCCAAATGGAACCGAACCGGATCCGAAAGTATTTCGGTTCCATTATGGTTCTCTTAAAAAGTATCTGAACCGACCCGAACCGAGAAAGAACCAAACCGGAACCGAACCGAAAATCATATGGTTCTTATATGGATCCTATATGCCTGGAACCGAATACCCGAATACCCGAAGGAACCGAACCGGAACCGAACCAATACCCGAATGCCCAGCCCTAGTGCAGCTCACGAATCAATTGTAAGCGAAGACTACACTCTGGGATACACAAGCAATTTCCACGAAACAAAAACCCATCAACAAGCACAAAATCCTTACACTGGCCAAGTTGAGCATCACCCCACACCTTGCCAAAGAATGGGTCTGTCGGATAAAGATCAGGAAGGACAGCGAACCCCACCACTGACACGTGCATTGTAGACAAAAGAGCTTGTTTCCGACTTAGAGCATCAGCCACCTTATTAAGAGTTCCAGCTTTGTGCTTGATGACAAAAGTAAATTGTTGTAGATAAGCAAACCAAGAAGCATGTCTAGAGGATATCTTATCTTGAGAGCTCATATGTTTGAGAGCATCATGATCCGTAAAAAGGACAAACTCACGATGAAACAAATAATGCCTCCAATGTTTGATAGCCTGAACCACATCATATAACTCCACATCATACGTGCTATAACGACTTCGAGATCCTGCGATCTTTTCACTGAAGAAAGCAACTGGTTTACCCGATTGGCTTAGAACGGCCCCAATACCAGATTTAGACCCATCGCAATGAAGTTCAAAGGGAAGATCGAAGTTAGGAAGGACAAGAACAGGGGCCGTCGTCAGCTTGTCTTTAATGACAAGGAAAGCTGCCTCAACTTCCGGAGTCCACAAGAATTGTGCTCGTTTGATGCAATCCGTGATAGGAGCCATTATACTACTGAAATGGGGAACAAAGCGACGGTAAAAAGAAGCTAACCCGTGGAAGCTCCGAATTTCAGTTATAGTGCGAGGCGTTGGCCATGAACGAATGGCATCCACCTTAGACGGATCCACCGCAAGGCCGTGTTGCGAGACGATATATCCCAGAAATAACACTTGAGAAACGCCAAATTCGCACTTAGCGGCTGCGCCAAAAAATTTGTCCCGCCGCAAAACAGAGAGTACCTCGCGTAAATGTTGCAAATGATCTGAAAGTGACGAACTAAAAATTAGAATATCATCAAAATAGACCACAACAAAGCGACCAATAAACGGACGTAATGTTTGGTTCATAACACGCATAAAGGTACTTGGGGCGTTGGACAAGCCAAAAGGCATCACCAACCACTCAAATAAACCCTCTCGTGTTTTAAACGCCGTCTTCCATTCGTCACCAGGACGAATACGAATCTGATGGTAGCCACTTTTGAGATCAAGTTTTGTAAAAATAGTGGCAGCCCCAATCTAGTCGAGCAAGTCATCAAGACGAGGAATTGGAAACCGATAACGGACTGTGATTTTGTTAATTGCACGGCTATCGACACACATACGCCAAGTGCCATCCTTTTTAGGGATAAGAAGGGCAGGAACTGCGCAAGGACTAAGACTTTCGCGCAAATAGCCTTTAGCCAAGAGATCCTCAACCTGTCGACGCAACTCGTCATGTTCTTGCGGTGACATTCTGTAGTGAGGTCTGTTTGGTAATGTAGCATTTGGGACGAGATCGATGACATGTTGAATATCACGGAGCGGAGGTAAGCCCACTGGAAGCTCTGCCGGAAAGACATCTTGAAATTCAGCAACAATGGCATTGAACTCTGGTGGAATATCACGAGTTACTGATAGTGCCATGAGGTGAGGAACAAGAAAAACTCCCATCTCTGCTGTGTTGCATTCAGCCAAAATAGTAGCACGACCAACAAAAAGTACAGGTTGTTGTGGAGACTCGGGGAGAGGTTTTATTGCAATCTCAGGATTAGGTGTTGCTGGTGGCAAATTCTCCTGTGTCGGCAATAGCGTGATGCGTTTTCCTTCAAAGGTAAAACTATAAGTATTAGCAAAACCGTCATGGAGTGTGCGTCTGTCAAATTGCCAAGGCCGTCCCAACAACAGGTGACATGCATCCATTGGAACAACATCGCACTGAATCAAGTCTTTGTAGTTAGTCCCAATAGAGAATGGAACATGACAGCGTTTGGTGATACGCAAATCTGTTTTGTTGTTAACCCAAGCAAGGAAATACGGTGACGGATGCGGCTCAGTGAAGAGAGCTAACTTCGCCGCGGCTTCTTCTGATATAATATTCGTGCAACTGCCAGAATCCACTATCAAACGACAAACTTTGCCACGAATGGTGCAAGTAGAACGAAAAATATTCGTTCGCAACCATGACTCTTGTATCCCTTTTGGAAGGAAACAATTACGTCTAATTACCAAGACTGGGCCAATGTCTCCTGCAACTTGTTCTTCATCATCAAACCTTGGGGGTTTGTCCAATTGAAGTGTCTGGTCCTCTGTATCTTGTACCACCACTTCTTCTTCACAAAACAGATTACGTTTGGGACAATTTGTTTGTCTGTGCCCTGTTTCGCGGCAGTTAAAACACTTAAAAGTCAAAGTGCGACCGGGTCCTTGACTCGAAAGACCACTGTTTGGGATGGAGTTACCTGCCATGGGAGTTTGCTCAAGCTTTGACACAGTGCTTGAATCAACCGATGAGTTTACACGAAATCGTGCATTTGATGTCGACCAACTTGATGAAGAAATCTTCAAGCTCTGTTCAAGTAGAACAGCACGTTGATGTGCTTCCGATACTGATGATGGATCAAATTGCAGTAGGTGGGACTGCAGTTGTTGTTTTAACCCTCCGATAAACCGTGACACTGTTTGCTCCTCAGTCTCACGCAAACTGTTTCGTGCTAAGAGGGAAAAAAATTCTGTCGCATAGTCATCCACTGATTTGTTTCCCTGGCGTAGGTTCTGAAATTGGGTATAGAGTGTCCGTGAATAGTTATATGGTAAAAAGGCTTTACGCATATGGTTTTTCATCTGATCCCAAGAGTTGATGCGAGCCTCCCCTGAGTTTGCTCTCTGAGTTTTGAGTTGTTGCCACCATGCCGAAGCTGTCCCTTTGAAACGTGTTGCGACCAGCGGGACACGCATATCATCAGGCACACCCTTAAACGCCAAGAGCTCCTCTGTTGTGTTAAGCCAATCCAAAAACTCTTCTGGTCTCAAACTACCGGTAAATTCAGGAATTTCAAGGCGAAATCCACTTTCCCACCGACGATTATCTGTTCTAGGTTCGTCGAGACGTCCGTGCTGTCGATTTTGTAAAGCGGCAAACGGGTTCTCATCGTCATCATCCAAAGCAGTGTCATCCTCGCTTACGACCGGATCAACACGGTGTTGCTGAGGAATTTGATGTTGGGCTTGAAGAACAGTTCTCAAAGCCGTCTCTATCGAGTTACGCAAGGTATGTTGTAAATCTTGCTGGAATTCAACCATGACTTCACGAAAAACATTCCCCTGTTCTTCCCAAAGTTGTGCAGCAGTCTTCTTAGGCGGCATGGCCAGGAAACGTTTCTGTCTTCTGATACCAACTGAAGTAGCGCTAAGAAGCGTGAGAGACAAGGTAAACAAGATTCACAAAGAATCTTA
>OVAF01001815.1:0-14382 GCA_900406245.1 Odontarrhena argentea | reverse complement strand
CCAAAACTATATCTACGTAATTAACTAATTACATATGAGACCATATCTCCTCCAATAGAGCCCGGTCGTGGTGATAGGTGGGATCAGGGTTACGACGTCACAGCCAGGTTCTTGGATTACTGTAACGATTTGAGGAATGGGTTTGTGGCCGAGCTCAACAAGAAGATGCGGACTGGCTATAGTGACAGCTTCTTCGTCGAGTTGCTTGGCAAAGACGTGAATCAACTCTGGAGTGAGTACAAGGCCAAGTATGGTCAATGAATCAAGTATATCAACAAAAAAAAATTAAAACATTTACAGACTAAATGATGAATTAAACAGTCTATGCTATTATTCAACTGGAAAAAAACAGATCTACATATACAATTGATTATGTAATACAAATCCATGTTATAAGTTAATAATTGTGCGTTAAGCGGCTTGCACTTATGAATTGAAAGCGTTTCCATTGCAGTTGGGATTTTTACGCTACGTTACCATCTCCAACCCTCTACTTCATATTTTGCTCCAAAATAGAGTAGTTATAAAATGGAGATGGGTTTTCTCCAATTTATGACTCTATTTTTCACTCCAAAAATATTTTATGTAATTATTAATTTTTTAAAACACTTTATATTTATCAAAGTCATAGATTTTACCCACTTACTTGATTTTGCATAATAATTTACTAAAATAACATTATTATTTTATATAAAAATTTATTATAGAAACAAAATTGTATTATAAAACAAATATAAATAAATAAAAAGAAAATAAAATTGTATTATTATAAGATTTACCAGAGTATTAAATCAATGGAAATGAGAATAATATCTATATATTTCTATAATTTTTTTAGTTTTATTTTTAGTGTAATTGCAATTTTTATTAGATATTTTTATGTATTTTGATTTTGTTATCAGTGTCATTGCAATTTTTACTAATTGTTATGTACCTTTAATTTTTATTAAATATTTTTATGTATTTTTAGTTTTATCATTAGTGGCAATGCAAGTTTTATGATATATTTATATGTATTGATTTTTATATTGAGTACGTCATTATAATTTTTGTTAAATATATACATATTTTGATGTATTGAAGTATAAAAAAGAAAAATATCAATAATTGAAAGGATGTGTTTGCAAATAAAAAAGATCAACTCCAAAACGGAGCAACTCTATTTTTTGCTCTAAATATGGAGCAAAAAATGGAGTTTCTCCATTTCGGAGTTGGTTTTGGAGTATGATTGGAGTGAAATTTACTCTAAAATAGAGTTTGGAGCAAGGTTTGGAGTGGGGTTGAAGATGCTCTTACTCTTTTGATTATACATAAAAGAAAGAAGTTTTTGATTTTTTCTATACAAGAGATCTAATAACAACAGTAATAAGATTATGAAATTTACCATCTTGGCAAAAAAAAAAAGAAAAAGAAGTATATATATATTATAATAATATATTGGTCAATGAACTTTTAGCAAGTCGTCTGACAGAAACGGTGAGGTTTTGTATTTTTTGTTAATAGATTCAAACCAAGGATGGCTACATACTAGCTCTTCATCGAATGACCCAAAATCTAGGGAAATTCTAAAAAAAAGGTTTTTTCACTATTTGATTATAAATAGGTCTTTTTTTCTAAGTGGTATATAATGACCAAATTAGCTTGAATTAGTAGTTGTTTTTTTTCTTTTGTAGTTCTGATAATATTCAGAATACTTTTTGTTTATAAAAAAAAAAAAAAACCAGAAGCAATAATCTTGTACATAAAAATAGAAAAAAGTATGAATTTCAGCGATATTGATGAGAACCTCTTGAGACCAGAGAAGCAAAACTCACCATGAAGAAGTGAAGACGAGGGAATGAGATCAAATTCTCAGCAAGCTTACGCAAGTCAAAGGAGCAAATCTGAAGCAATAATCTTAAGTGTGTGTTGTTCCAAAGTTTGAAGGAAAGGGCGGTTGGATTAGTTGTCTTTTTTTTTTTTTTTCTTTGGATCCACAATTGGATTAGTTGTCAAAGTAAGACTTTTTTGCTACAAAAGACTTTGGCCATGTTGTACTCTTTGTATTTATTGTTATTAAAAACTACTGGCGTATGTTTGAGTAGATGTGCAAGTGTGAAGAGTCAAAGGTGGAGGCGTCTCCATGGTCGTCTCTGTCTAATGTTGTGGCCCTGAACCACTCAGCTCTCAATATTAGATCGTGCAGCCTTATCTCAACGTGAAAGACCAGGGTAAGAAAAGTATCATCGTTGATTAAATGTTTTATGTCTCTGGTAGGCCTGGGCTTTCGGTATATCGGGTCCAATCGGGTCGGGTTTTTCGGGTTTCGGGTTTTTTCGGTACCAGGGGTGAAGGTCCCATTCGGGTAGTAAGGTTTCAGATCGGTTCGGGTTTTACCCGAACATGTTCGGTTCGGTTCGGTTTTATTTCGGGTATCCGATACTTTCTTTTTTCAGTTCGGGTTTTATTTTTTCGGATCTAGATTGTAATCAAAGTAACCACAAAGTAACCAAAGTACCTGACTAAACCGAATTTCTCCATTATAACAAACTATCCAAAACATCTTCTCTTTCTCTCCCTCATCAAGTATTTGTAGTTGTGAAGTATTTATAGTCGGGTGGTTGGTGAAGTGTAATGAAGTCAAAAGGTTAGTGTGTAATGAAGTCAAAAGGGAGTTTTGTTTGATGTTGTGCATGTCTCTTGTTTTGTGTTTTGTTTTTATCAATGTTTTGCATGTCTTGAGTTTTTGTCTTGGGAAGTTGTTTGGTCAGCTTTTGTGTTCCATAAAAACTAGAGTAATTAATAACAAAGCAAGTAAACCAAGTTAAACAACAAAGCAATCCGAAATTCAAATCCAAATACAAAATTACATAAGTTTGGAACACTAGTTTAGTTCAAATCCAAGGTTACATAACTTTGGAACATTAGTTTAGTTCAAATCCAAAGTTCAAATCCAAAAGACCAAAACAACAAAAGACAAGTAACCGTTTGGATTTTGGAACTAAACTAATAAAGTACCTGAGAAACACAAAAGCAAAACAAAAGACCATTTCTGATGGTAGTAATAGCTTCATTCTCCATTTTCACTACAAAGTACAAACATTCAAAGTTCAAACAAAGTACATTGGGGATTAGCAAAATCGAATTCCTAGAATGAATAGCTACCAAATGAAGGACATAAATGAATTGATTCTAAATACCTCATTGAAGCCACTTTGATACTTGGATCATCTAGTCCAAGTCTGTTGGATTTTCAAACTCTGCATAAGAATCAAAACATTATGAAGTTAAGAAGATTCAGAGATAAGAATAATGAAAAGTAAAGGAGTGTAAAAGATATTGTAACCTTTCTCTAGTTTCTCCTGAAACTCAAACTCAGCAAGGAACTATGCATTTGTTACCACTTTTTTCTCATTCAGATGAGTATCATTCTTCAGCCATTGCTCAGTGCACATCAAGACTTCCACCATGTAATGAGTTAAGCAGCTCCTATGAGGTTCTATGATCCTGCCACTCTTGCTGAAAACACTTTCAGAAGCAACTGATGAAACCTGCATAGACAGAACGTCTTTGGCAATTTCAGAGAGAATAGGAAACTTAGTACACATTTGACCTTCCACCAAGATAAGACATCATACTATGCTCCTTTGAATATCTTTGGGTTTAGGACTCTTTTTTTGAGGTAAGTATCCAACTCATCAGTGGCATCCTCAACTCCTATTTCATCAACTAACTCCTGGTAAGCATGAGACATTCTCTCATACTCCAAATCATCATCCATTAAATCCATTCTGTCAGCTACGTCTTCAGTTACATCAGCTGAAACATGGTCTTGTTGCTCACTCAAACATGTTGGTTGATTAAACTGAGATGATATGCCAGCTGAGCCTTTGGTACTTCTGCTGTTGTACTCCATGAAAAGAGACCACAAAAGCCTCTTCACTGACTCATACATTTCCTTAGCATCTGGACTATCTTTCCCATACAACTTGTCAAAGCACATCTTGGCAAATCCCATCTTCTTTCTCGGATCAAAAAACACTAGCAACTATCAACATCTTGTTGATATTCTTTATACCATCCCAATATTTGTCAAACTTCTTAATCATACTCTCTGCGTTTCCTCTTAATTCTAAGTCTGAACTATGACTCAAAGTCAGCAGACTCTTCTCTATAGTGACTATCTCACCATAACACTCATTAGAGCTCACAGAAGAAGAAGTTGAGACAACTAAAGTGGCATTATAGAATATGACCAAGAACTTAACTAACCTCTCTACTGCATTCCAGTCTTCAGCTGTTGGTGGTCCAATCCTTTGTTCTCCCGTGTCTCTGTCTATTTCTTCAAAATAAGAAGTGTATAGCCTGTCTTCATTCTCCACTTTCTCAAATGCCACTATGTACTTGAGGCCTCTGGTCAGCATCAAGTGTGTTGAGTTCCACCTTGTCTTAATGTCTAAAGGCAGACTACGCCTACTTAGTTTCCCAGCATCCACCTTCAACTCAAATGACTTCAGCCTACTTCCAGAAGACCTAACATACTTAATACCATTCCTAATAGCTGCAACACTCTTACTGATGTCATGCATTCCATTTTTCACTATCAAATTAATGATGTGAGCACAACACCTAACATGTAAACACTCCCCATTTAAAACCAGACCTTCATTATAAGTTTAACTGAACAGCCTCTGAAATCTTCTCAAAGCCGATGTGTTTGCAGTTGCATTATCCACTGTGATAGTGAATACCTTCTCAATACCCCACTCTTGGCAACACTCCAATAGGAAATTAGCAATGGTGGTACCCTTGTGATCTAAGACGTGCTTAAACCCAATGATTAACTTCTTCAACTCTCAATTGTCATCAACATAATGCATTGTGATGACCATGTAACTAGCTCCCGTAGCCTGACCAACCCATATGTCAGTGGTGAGAGATACTCTTTGCTTCCTCGACTTCCATTTCTTCAGAGCTTTCCCCTTATTGACAAACATACTCACTATGTCTCTAGTTGAGGTTCTTCTGGAATGAGGCTGGTACAATTCTTTCTTCATGCAGAAGTGTCTAAAAGCTACCCTCTCAATGAATGCCAATGGCAATTCTCCCAAGACTAGCGTTTCATTAACTGTTTCTCTGAAAACATCAAAAGATATCTTAGCTTTCTTCACCTTTCCATCAGCTGTGACCACATTCCCATTTCCAGCTTGTGTTTGTAACCAACTTTTTCTTGCTTTGCAACAACCAAGGTGCTTCTGTAGGTTGGATGTACCAGATGTTGTTGCACAAGCATATTTCTTCTGGCAGTAGTGGCATATACATCTGTCCCTATCTTCTGCTGTTCTAGTGAAGTTCTCCCACACCTCAAATCTTGTAATTGGTGGTTTAGGACCCTTATCTTTCTTCTTTTTCGGTTTTGATGTAGCTCCTTTAGATTCAGGGACACCCTTTCTTTTCCCCACAGTATCTTGGTTTGGTGTTTGTTCAGCTGCATTATTGTTGTTTGGAAATGAAGAAGAATCCGTCTAAAACAAGAAACAAACAATCATTAGTAAGAAACAAGAAACAGATTCAGACATAGCTGTTGATTTAGAATTTCAGACAAAAAGGAAATGATATTGGAGCTCACTAATTCAGTTCAGACATAACAAATAATAAAACTCAAGTTCAATCATCTCTGATAACACATTTCAGAATTCAGACATCACCAAAATGAAACACAAGTTCAAACATCATCGACTACACATTTGAGAAATCAATCGCATATAACAGTTATTACCCTCTAAGTATCTCGAGTTCTTAACTACCCAGACTTCAAAAATTCACAAAACCAAAGTCGAACTTACCAACCCGATAACACAATCGTAACATCTAAGAGTCGAGATCAAACAGAAATCGAAATCAAATGTGAAAAATCCATACCTTTGAATGATTCTGTGAAGTCTCAGATAGAGCACACAGAGGAGAAGCTCTGAAATTTGGTGTTAAAGAAGCCAGTTTGCCCATTAGGGTTTCGTCTACTCTATATCGGAAAAAAAAAATGCTAAACACTGACGCGACAGCACCGTATATGCATATAACATTGTATATATACATATAACATTGTATATATACATAATTGTTCGGTTTTTTCGGGTCTTGGTTCGGTTCTCGGGTAATACCCGAACCGAACCGTAACCCGAAACTATTTTAGGGAAGTACCCATTCGGTTATTTAGGCTACTCGGGAACCGAACCGAACCCGAAATTTTCGGTTCGGTTCGGGTTGGGTCCAGAATATCGGTTCAAAAGCCCAGGCCTACTTGTGGATTCGATACCCGATCTATACTTCTGCGTTTGCTCTGCACTTGCGGTTATATATTAGGGTTAAAACTCTGTGTATCAATTGTATACCTTTCAAGCAAAGAACAATACCATAAAAATTGGATGCCAATAGCTTTTATAGCCATCAGTTTTGCCTTTCTTGATCAACTTCAAAATGTTATATCAATATTTCAATATATGTCAGCCAAAGAAGATCCCAATCCTATTAAGATCAGATGTTAAATCATATAATGTGCATAAGAAACTAAAGTTCAAAAGAAATTACACACCAAAAAAAATCATATAATGCACATGAGCTTCCAACCTAAGTAGAAATAA
Source organism: Odontarrhena argentea (assembly GCA_900406245.1). Taxonomy (NCBI): domain Eukaryota; kingdom Viridiplantae; phylum Streptophyta; class Magnoliopsida; order Brassicales; family Brassicaceae; genus Odontarrhena; species Odontarrhena argentea. The sequence goes on along the minus strand of OVAF01001815.1, from coordinate 7,762 downwards.
ACCACATATACAAAAGAAATTACAAAAAAAAAAAAAAAATCGGGCTTAACCCATCACTGCTCACAATCTTCTTCAATGATATGACTGGTATCTATCCTAGACTATAACACTCACTAGTGTGCTTCTATAATTTTTAATATGAACCTTTTTAATTCCACTCGATTTAACTCTACGAAATTGAACCAGAGATTAGCCTTTCCAGAATTGCCTTCACAGTATTTTAAAATAATTAAATAATTTTCCCAAATTGTTTTTTTACGTGGAAAAGTTTAGAGGGTGTTATTGAATCAATGATTTAAAATCTCACTCATCAGTTTTATAATCTTTCAAAATTTTAAGTTTGATAGACTCTACTTGTTTGGATTCTAAAATCACTGCAATATCCATGAGATTTTGTTTATAATCATTTGTTCATTAAACTCCATCCTTGAGTGATTTCAAATCCATTAAAATCTAAAGATTTTTAAAGTATGTTGAATAACAGTGGATTTTAAAGTATGTTTTATAATCTTTTGTTGAATAATAGTGGATTTTAAAGTAAGATTTGGAATCATTGATTGAATAACGATGGATTTTATTGTATGATTTAGAATCATTGATTGAATAACACTGGATTCTGCTTAAGATTTAAATTCTATTAAAATCCATTTAATAACACCCCCTTAGTGTTTTTAATTTTTTACTTCCTAAATTGTTTATTTGTTTCGCAAAACATAGATTTTAAACTATTCTAATTATTTAAAATACTATAAACGCAATTCTGGAAACGCTAATCTCCTGTTAAGGAACGCTAATCGTCGAAATCAATTTCATAGAGTTAAATCGAGTGGTATATATAGTTTATGGTGAAATAGAAAGACAATAAAAGTACAAGGCGAAATCTAAGGAGACAAATACTGTGGGGCTTATCGGTTTTAGTGGCTATAGTAGAGGGCAAAATAGGAAGCCAACCCTGATTTACTTTGGCATGCTACTTTTGTGATAGTTATAATTGAGAAAACGAAAAAAAACAAATCCAAATCTATGGAAACAAAATCGTGGAATACTTTTGGGCATGCAAAAAAAAAAAAAACAAGTTTTAAGTCTCGAATAAGAGGTAGAAAATTCCATAATCTAGGATTGAGAATCATGACAATATCTGTTTTTAGACATCGGGTATAAATATCATTATTTTAAGTTAGATTGGATTTATGCACATAATGAATGAGCTATTATGGGTAGTAGAGTCATTAAACTAAGTCTCTTCCTTCTTCATCCGGAATTTTAGAACCTACTTCTGAGAATGTAGTCTTTAATTATTCACGACTAGCTACAACCCAAAATTTTGAAACAAACTGTGCATTACTATTATTAACTACAAGAAATTCGGAAAATTAATCTTCTAGAAAATCAATTGCCATAACAATAACTATTTATTTTGCTAATTTATATCCCACCAAAATGCATATATAGGCCTAACTCAGTTCACCAGAAACAAATAGAAAAAAACAAAAATGAAGACTTCATACAAATCATAAACATAGATAGCCCAAATTAAAAAAAAGAAAAGAAGAAGCTATATCTCCCTAGTGAGATATTAAAATTGAATAGACATCTAAAAAGTAAAAACAAATAGACTACCAAGGAGTTGTAACAACTCAGGGAAAAGCAAGACAGAACTGAATAATAATGGCAAAGCTAAACGAAAAAATGGTCTAAAACATCCCCAATTTTCAGTGTTTGATCATAAAAAACTCGTACTTGAATGACCTCCAAAAACTATCCAATTAATTTTGACTTTCCGTTTTAGACCTAAACTTTGCATTGTCAGAGTTATTTTAATCCCACTGTTAATTACTACGTCGTCAACTATTTGGTCTACTCTAAAACGACGTCGTTGTAGAGTAAATGAAATAGTTGATGGAATGGTAAATGAAAATTAACGGCCTGCTATGAGCACTTAACGGTGGAATTAAAATAATGTCATCAACGCAAAATTTAGGTTCAAAACAGAAAATTAAAATTAGTTGGATCTGTTTTTGGAGGTCGTTGAAGTACGAGCTTTTTATGACCAAACACGAAAAGTTTGAGATTTTTTAGACTATTTTCTCAAAAATAAATTTATAATCAATGGATATAAAAGAAAACTAAATCAACCTTTTAATTATTAATTACTAGTAGCTAAAGTAAAAATAGTATTTCATTGTCTCTTCAAAGACCCTTTTACTTTAGAAGAATTTCAAAACTATCACTTTTGAGGTACCACTTTTCAAAACTATCACATTTTTATGATTTTAAAAAATATATTGATTTTAAGTAAAATTACCATTTTTAATATTTTATAATACTTTATAATTATTTAGACTGTTTTAGGGTTTATGATCTAGAGTTTGGGGTTAAAACCTAAATCATAACTAACTTAACAATTAAAATGATTAGTTTTGTTTCCTTTTATTCCGTTGATAATGAAATTTATCCCTGCTCTTGTTTATTCAGTTAGCTTTTGATTAATCCTCATATTTATCATGTGCATATTATGAGATATAAATTAGCAAACTTGATAATCTTTTGCTTGTTATTTCAATACGTGGTTCCTTTGATATAATGTTTTCTTAGTAATGATTTTTATTGAATATTGGGTATGTTATATGATGAAAATTATAACCTATAAAAATTTAGTTTTAAAAGATAATTTTTTAAAAAAATAACGTTTATTATTATGTTATATATATGATTTTGACTTTTTTAGTTCATTAAATTCTAATATGTATGTATTGAAAGAAATCATATTCTTTTATAACTATTTATATTATTATATACTACTATCTATGAATTAATTTTCAGAATGTATGCAAATTACTTCATTGAATCAAGGCTATATATATCAAATAACAGCAGATGCACGATACATGGAGTATTAAAAGCTTTAAATTATTTTTGGATTTTTTTATTTCATTACACAATACGCAAATATATTCAAATTCTACTGCCTAGATTTAATTACTTGTATGGTTCTCAAAATTGAATTCAAAGTTAGTAATTTATAAACATTTATGAACCAATTTTGGATTCCTTCAATGATAATGACGCATACACGCATGTAAAATCTGGTGTCTTACTAAATTTAATCAATAAAGTGATTACTAGAGAGCACAAACTTACCCATGGATATTTCAGGTCTAGAAACTGTCAGCCTGCTCCAACAATTCTTCTTCATCATAACCCATATGTCATCTTACTTGTTGAGCCGAACTTATGCAACGAAGAAAGTTGATCTCCTCTGAAAAGCCCAAAAGAAAATGAATCACTCCGCTGAATCAATTCTCTCATTTGAAAAATCAAAACGCTGAACTGAAAAGGTTACATCAATATCGAACATATGAAATATTCAATAAGGATACCCTCTCAACTACACACTTGACAATGGTAGTCCATTGAACCCAACAAAGTCATTACCAACAAGCATCTTCCAAGAATCAGTCTTGAAACAGTAAACTTCAACCATTCCTTCTTTATCTTTCCTAATATGAAGAGCACAAAGAAACCTAACAATTTTGTACTTAGGATTTGATGATGATGATGATGGTGATTGGTTATTAATGTATCCAAGACCATATACATCCACCACATAATTTTTTGACCATGAGGTGGATGCATATGGTCTTGGATACATTCCTAACCAACCATCATCTTCAACATCGTCAAGTCCTTGTTATGAGTACAAAATGGTTAGGTTTCGTTGTGTTTTTCATATAGGGAAAGATAAAGAATGAAGGAAACCACCAAACCAAAAGCTTGTTGGTTAAGAGTTCAATGTTTCTCTTCTTTGATGTGTGGTTTGTGTGTATTTTCGATTCCAATAATAGATTGTGACAACATTTTCTTCATTCATACTGAATCTGATATGTGTATGATGGCTTTGCCAAACAAGGCATTTAGGACTATAGAAGTAAGGCAGATGATAACAATTTTCATACAAACGAGATTGATTTATTTGACTAGGCTATCGAAACGGTTTTACGCTTAGAGGCACATGGTTGGATAATTAAGAATTATATTGGATATAATTAGTGAAGTCAAAGTACTTGTACATACCTGACAACTGTAGAGTGCACTTTTGATTGTTGTATTTTTCGCACAGTCCAACTCTTTTTGATTGATTCAAAGATACATATATCTTAACTGCGATTAAAATTTTTTAACGTATAGATAAGTTAAACAAATGTATAAAGAATGAACCATTGATAGATAAAGATGATAAAACCTGATCAACAGATCTTAAGAAGATTGTAACCTTTATTTTAACATCCTCTTCTCGAGGCTTGATCATCACTGCGAAGGCATTTGGATTAGAGCGTATGGAAGTTTTTACAATTGACGATTTGAGAATTGAGAATACAACTTAATGATTCGTTGAATCGACGTGATGAGGACACGAAGGAGGAAGAAGAAGGAAGGGAGAGAACAGAAGAGACATCTCTCTTTCTCTCTCTTGGTTAAGTGTGGAGTAGGTGAGACAGAGAAAAAGATAGAATGAAGAAGAAGTAACGACGATAAGGTTCCACAAGGATTTTATAGCTAGAGTTTTTCTTTCTTTTTGTGTGACATAATCTCTCATGTAATGACACATTAGTTCATGCATATTGCAGAAAAAGTATGTCATGTAATGACACGTTAGTTCATGCATATTGCAAAAGAAAAAAGAAAAAAAAGAACAACAGCTAATAGTTCATGCATAACAACTCATGGTTAATAATATTTTTAATTGGCTTTAGTTGAAAGACTAGTCTTAACATTGTTTACTTCACTTTCATTTTAAAATATATATCTTACAAATAAATTGGTTGATAAAAAAATTATTCTAAATAATTAATTTAGAAAAATATGAAGAAATAGAGATCGCCGCAAATAAGTGGTTATTAATATGCAACCATTTTGTAATTTATCCATGATAATTGTATATCAAAAGAAATCGTAAACTAGTAGGAAAAATTCAGTACAATGTTGTGATTACGTAAATAAAATAATCTCATATAAATTATAAATAGTTACTGAAATTATAGAATGGGATAAACGCTTACTGAAATTACAATTGATAAATGAGAGACTACTAAACCCTAGTCATCGTGTATTTCTAAACACCAATCAATTCATATGTAATATGTATTTATTAAACCCTAACGATATGAGATAACTATTTTCCTTACCAATATATATTTTATGAGATATTCATAAAATTTTGTTGGTTTTTGTAAAATTTGGTAAGTTAGAACAAATTTTGATGTGCTTTCCGTGTCAAAACATTGTCCATCACTTCATCTTCCTTATCTGAATATGTTTATTTTTTTATTTTTTTTATTTTTAACGCATAAGAGTAAAGTCAAAACGCCAATCGCAGTATTCTAAAACTTTAAATTTCGTATGGAACTTTTTCAAAGGTCACAAGTATAAAATTCTAAGAGCCACGTGTATTGTTACGTATCATTGTGTTGGAAATCGATCGATTTCGTAAGAAATAACTGTTAATCGATTTTGGATTTTGTCGAGAATCAACTATAGATTGATTTTTTTTTGGGGAGAAAAAGGAAGAGTCGTCATATCTAATTGATCAAACGGCAATGAGAACTAAAAAGAAGTGGAGAAGAAATTGAGTAGGAGAAATGACGATTTACAATGGAAGTGGTGGAGATTTGTGGAAAGAGAGATGTTTCATAAATGAGGAACTAGTGGGTTGTGTATGTGAAAGGAATGTGTTAATTTTGATCAGTCTAACCCCATAAAAGCGAATTGAAAAAAAAATTGTGTGAGAGAGTGAAATGTCATTATGAATTTGAGGAGGGGTAAATAATAGATGAATAGAAACGTAGATTTAACATGTTAAGCTAGTTTCTTCTAATTCTTCCAACCTTAGTTATAGAGGGATATTATTTCATTTTTTGGGGTTAGTTAGTGATATTACACTATAATTTTTTTTTTTTTTATGTAAATGAACTTTGTATAANTATAATTGATCTAGTTAATTTTTTTTTTTTTTTTTTTTTTAAGTATGTAAGCTTTATCAAGAAATAAAAACTAATTTTTTTAGAGTTTTAATACCTTTCTGGCAAAGAACAATACCATAAAAATTGGATGCCAGTAGGTTTTATATCCATCAATCTTGAATTTTTTTATCCAATTTTAAAAATATTATACTAATTTTTCTATATATGTGAGCCGATGAATGATATGTTGTAAATAACGCACATTTTAGCATGTTTTTATTGCCATTTACTATAGGATTCATTGCATTTACTCATAGTTTTTCAATCATTTGGTCATAGTTTGCACATTAGCTCATTTTAGATCATTTGTTAATTGTGGTGTATTATTGCATTTTGCATCCATATTCGCATACTTAATTTAGGTACCTCATGAATCAAGTTTGAAGGTTTGGAAGTGAAAATTCATGATCTGGTGGCAATATGAAGATTCGGCTATGAAGGCTCCATTCAATGGGTCTTAGAGATTGGATCATATGAAGAACTTAATATTGGATTTTTTAATTGAAATTTTGTCACAATATAGAAATTGAATCAAATTTCTATTGGTGGGGGTTTCATTGCATTTGGAATTCAATGTTTTCCTTGTTTGATCTTTTTAATTAGTCATTTCTCTTAGTTTATTTTCTTGTTTAGTGTTTCATTATTGCATTTTCATTTCAATTAGTAGTTCTTAGATTCTCAAAACCTTACCCCTCAGATCATTTAGTTCCTTAGATTAATTAGAGCCTTAAAGTCTTAGTATTTTAATTCCTTCCTTGTGGTTCGATACCCTTGCTAGACTACAACAATGATAAGATGCCATTTTACCATGTTTACGATGACTTAAGTGTGTTCTTAGTATTCCTAAAGGTTAATTGATTGTATACAATCGATCTTACACATCAAACAACTAGTGTGTTGCGAGGTAACCTTTGGGATTAATTGAGTGTACTCGCATTGTATTAGTAGCACATCAATGAAGATCCCAATAGTATTCATATTCAAATGTTAAACCATATAGTGTGCATAAAAAACGAATGTCCAAATGAACTTAGTAATTGATATAACACAAATATTGTATAGAGAAAAAGAGAGATGGATTTTTTATTTTGGATTTTGACCCTCGTTTAAGTATTCTATGATGTCATAAAAATAAAAACATGTTGAAATTCTAATACAAGTATGAAATTATTTCAATTCTAAAACAAGAAATGGTGTGTTGAGTTCACCTCCCATGTCGTTTTATATTATACATATAAAAACATATTATCGGAAACATCAAAATCTAAGAGCATAAGTCTATGAAACAAAAACTTTATCATATTTAAGTCATTAAAAGTAATTCAATGATTTCAAAAATAGTGTAAACTGTAGTTGAACCAAACTTGACACGAGCAGTATTATGAAAATATTCCTCACAATCATAACATGACCTAAAACTTTACAAGCGAGATAATTTTCAAANAAAAAAAAAAAAAAAAAAAAAAAAAAAAACTTTACAAGCGAGATTCTCTACTTAAATGCAAAATATTATCAACAAAACTCTGGAAGTCCTTGATATCTTGAAATTCACTATACTCCACATTTTACTCTGGCACATATCTCCATGCATCTCCTCATCTTCTGGCTAATACACACACTAGTCTTGACCACATATTTTGTGGACAGATTTGAGAGTAACTTTCATATCAAAAATTCGAGAGTAATGAAGGAATGTTGTCCTGAAATCACACTGTGTATGACTCAGACATGATTGTTCTGGA
>OVAF01001814.1:332-19130 GCA_900406245.1 Odontarrhena argentea | reverse complement strand
CAAGAATGTAATACCAGGCTCACTAGTAGCCTCTATGAATTCCTGTGGTTATAAACGCATCAGACAAGGCAAAACTTTCAAGATTCTGAGATAATGAAAACAGATTAATCGGTTATAATATACCTGATCCTGGATAACAAGATCACCAACTTTAACATTATCATTGCTAAAGTAACCGGCAATAGCACCTGTCCCATAGCGGATTGACGCAGGTTTTCCTGTATTGTCAAGAATTTGCAGACAAGCACTAAATATATCCCTTTCTTGAAAAAGTTCAAGAATCATACAACAGGGTGAGTAGAGAGAAACAAACCGTTTCTTTTGTATGTTGATGACGAGCTAGAGCTGTACTTAGAGTGAAAATAACAGGCAACCTGGAAAAAGAAAAAACATTAAGCAGACAGGATTTCATATTGATTAACTTATTTCTTTTGCATTTTTAAGAAAATATGAAGCACCAATGCATACCGATAAATAGCAGTTAACAGACGGAACCCAGAGATTGGCGCTTCCGGTATCAAAGATGGCTGTAAACTTCTGTGGTGGAGTACCAATGGTAATCTCACCATAGTATTGAGCATCCAAATAATTTTTCAAAGGAACTATATCTGCATTTGCATCTTTCACATGAAAAAAATCTTTGGGAGACCAAGAACCTCGGCTTTTCACCACAAGCTGCGATGCTAGTCTGTTGGCCCGGTCGAGTTTCCTCTTCTTTAGTCCAATTCTAATTGTTCCATCATTTCTTTTCTCACACAAGGTTGTCGAAATAAGGATTAAACATGAAAGCAAGAACACAAGCAAGAAGGACTGGAACCTCGTTCCCATTGTACCTATCATCAACAACAATCCCACATCAATTCGAAAGATTAGAGAGTTATACATATGCAACATTACATAAAGAAAAGTTAAAGACTAATAATCATACTTATATGTCTGTTTTCATTACTTCCTACGAATCAGACCATTAAGAGCCTTAACCTTACACCTCAAATCCATCAAATAATCAAACTTCTCAACAAAATATTCAAAATTCAAGATATCTCAACATAAGGTAGAATTGCAGAGAATCTTCAAGGAATTTAATAAATGGAGTCCTCAAATTTAGCATGATCTTCTATTATACTCCAGATTCAATCAAATTTTCGAGTTCTGATTTAGCAACTTTAAAACAATTCAAATTTTTACTGTTATGTTACCAATCACAAGTACAATATTATTGACTATAATATCACTCAAATTACAAGCAAAACAAAAATAGTAATTCCAATGAAATATGAGCCCTACACAAGATTCAAATAAACCACAGATTCTACACTATCGAATCATTGAATAGTACTTCTAATGAAACCTTCAAATAATTCTAAAACTGAAGAATCTATGGAAAAAAAAAAACAAATTATAGATTAAAATGAGAACAGGGGAAAACAGAAAAATTGAGCTTAGACAGAGTTTTCAAAAACAGACACTCACCAAGAAAAATAGCTAAGAAGTAAAAGAACACTCACCAGTTTCTGAAAGCTTAAGAGAAGAAAGAAGAAAACCAAAGTTTACTAGACAGAGAAGAATGGAGCAGGGATTTATATTTATACGTAAAAGGACCTTATAGGAGAGAGAAACGGTGAAGAAAATTATAGAGCAAGAAACAATAAATGCAATATTTACTTACAATTAATTGGTAGTTAAATTAAATGTTGCTTGCAAAATATTAATCTAGTATTGTGAATTCATAAGCAAGCGTCACGTTTATTGTGATACCTTATATTTGCGTGTGGGCCCGGACAGATCAGCAAAATCCGTTTTTTAAAAAAAAAAAAAAAAGGTGAAATTTTCACATTAGTATATTCACCCCTGTATTATCTATGCTTTCTATCTTGACCCCAAATTTTAAGGGATGTCATTTTGCATAAAACATTTGGATAAGTCATATAATGAGTGCATGTAGCTTCTAGGGTAATATCTTCTCCTTTAATATGCATTTTTCTTAAAGTATGCAAGGAAGAACTTTATATGGACATATATCTTTTCAAATGTTATTGTGTTTAACGAAATTTTTTTTTTTATCAACAACAATTAATATGCATTAAGTTGAGTTTGAACCTACACGAGATATGAATTCACTAGCACAAATCTTTAGGCTACAACTGGTCATAAAATTTAATTAATTTTAACTTTCAAAGGTTAATTTGATCTTGGAATTTATTCCTTGGATTTAGTTCTTTTTTTTTTTTTTTGTCTTGCATTAGGTACGCTTCACGTTGATGAGCCCATGCGAGGGTCCAGCTTAGCAATACTCTTTATGCACAGTAACGTCTTTAAATCAACTTCTTCCCCATAAATTATATACCTTTCGACATTTCTATTTTGATCCATATTGTTATGAATAATCTTGTAAAAGTTACTATATATATATGTATATTAACCATTCACGAGAAAAAGTAAGCATTTAAAGTGATACTTTTTAAGTTTGGGCATTAATACATGTGGATTGTTTGATTGGTGTTTGCTGCAAATGGAAAATATAAGGTTGCTTTGAGTTGTGGCACAAGCAAACCCCCTCACGTTATTGACACTGCGTAGGACCCATCAACGTGAACACGTTTCCTTAAAGTTTCTAACTTTTCATATGATCTGTTTAATCCCTTCAGATTTTCTTTGTTTGACTCTGTCCAGCTAAATTTATGCACCACTATCATGTGATGTGCCAAAGAGTCGAATTCTCTTTGGGCCTGTACTCGTTCTGGACTTCTTGAAACTAGCCCATTCTCCACCTTGGAATGTCCGTTTTAGATACTACATATTTAATCATTTTTTAAGAAATCATTTGAGCATTACAAAGGAAATAAGATAGCCCATTGGAATTTTATTATATATATGTACAAAGAAAATGTAAATGAGAGAAGATTAAGTGAAGAACACTAAGATTGATAGAATTTTGGTTAAATCATGATAAACTAGGATAAATTAAAGGAAGATTGTGGCAACTCTCAAAGATGTATACATTCATTTGTTCTCATGTACTTAGATATGAAATTGAAAATGAATTTAATATTTTTCTTATCGTGAATAGTCAAACCTAGAACATCACAAATTGTTTCCACGTAACTGAAAACTCCACTTGACTTTAAAAAAAAAAATACTGGAAAATTTAGGCAATTTATATTCCTGAACAAAATTGTCGACCATACATGCATAAGCAACGAGAAAAAAATTGCTCTCACGATACCTTTTGTTCGGGAAAGAGAAAAAAAAAATAACCGTAACACTACAATGCGAAAGGTAAACAAAATTAAAAAATAAAAAATAAAAAAAAATGACCACCATAAAAAAACCCTAACCAAAAAAACATATAAAAAATACTATTGCCTATTGTCAACGTTACTGGTCGTAACATTACTGTTGTTATTGTTGCCATTGTTTGAACCATTCATAATAGACGTGATGGCTGCGGCTAGAGCGGCTGCAAAATTGGGATTCGAGGCAATAGCCGCACTAGCGGCACTAACGCTCTCACCAGCGTTTGACGGTATATGTAAACCCGAGAACTTGGACTGTTGTTGGTTATAAAACATAGCCTGACCCATCACTTGAGGCAAAACCGATTGGTTCAGAGCCGCGGCGAAATCAGACCGTTGAGAGAATTGCATCAACGGGTTATTGTTTGCGGCGTTGTTACCGTTGGATGAATCAGCTGTGAGGTCTAATGTGATGGTTGGGAATGGTGCTGAGGCTGAGATTGTGGCCATGCTTGAGGAACATGGCAACATTGTTCGAGCCAAGAGATTTGTTGGGTTCATTAAACCGTCTTGGCTCGACATTGTGGAGCCAGAGAGGAGCATGCTTGCAGCTGCGGTTGTGGTTGAAGCCATGGACATAGCCGCGGGAGGTAACGGATGGTTATGGTTTCCTTCGTAGGTTGTTATGAGAATGGATCTGTCTTCTGCGCAACGTTGCACCTATTGAGTCACAAGTTGTTAGAAAATACATTAAACGTTTGATAACTACATATGATTGATTAACTAGAGATGTTGCGAAATACAATTGTTCCAAACTTGGTCTAGTTTATAAAAAAACAGTTAGTAACGAGTGGATTTGTATTCATATCGCAACATATATAATTAATGCCAATAATGATTTTGTAGGCAACGTACTTGCTTGCGAACGGGGCATCCAACGGCCATTGTGCAGCGGTAATAAGCTCGAGGGCACGGATTTCCTTTGGCCATTTTCTGCCCATATTTTCGCCATTGACATCCATCGTTTAACTGTAAAACAATATAAATTTATAAACCTCCAAAACATTTGACTATTTATCAATCTTTAAGCACTCGAGAAGGAGGCTATTGTTACCATGGGAGCTTCGGATCGAGCACGAACTGAGACACGTGCTTTACGCATAGTGGCTTCCGCGGCTGACTGATCAATAGCATTTCCATTGGGGTTGAGTTTAGAAACTTTGTTAGGATTTCCCCATAGGTTAGACGTCTCCGGACTTTCGTCTCTTCCAAGTGATCTCTTTCCGCCGTGACGTGAGTTAGAATTATCTAGAAGTGATGGAGGAGATCCTGACCGAATCGTCGTCCTTTCCTCAGATGATCCTTCACCTGACGACGGTCCTAAATCGATGAATTGTCGCGGAACCATTCCAGGCGCTTCAAATTGTTTTTCAGCATTGTCTTTGCTCTCAAGCGTAGCCTAATGAAAACAAGATTAAAACCTTAGCTAACTGAACTTGGGGAGGAGTTTGGTATATATAATATAGTTCTGAATGTTAATTGGTATATAGAGAAGATTAAGATGGATTAGAGTGTTGATTAATTACCAGGTGATGATGATGGTCTTCTTGTTGCCTCATGACAGAAACAAGTTGCATCTGTAAGGAGTTGAAATTGTTGGTTGTTTGACCTAACATTTCCTTTAGTCTTTGATTCTCTTCATTCGACTTCTTTAGCTCTTCTCGAAGTTGTGCATTCTTCATTTTGTTAAACACAACCATAATATGTATTAGAGATTTTTTGTTTTATATATATTACGGACTAAAGATGAGAAAAATGAAGATGGACCACATAAAAATCTATTGAAGATTTGATGTAAATATACCATTTCATAGATTTTGACAATTAAATTTTATTTTTGGTTATATATATATATTGATTTGTGAGACAGACAATCCAGTGTTTTGTTATGAAACAGAGAAATGAATTATGTTTCAGAAGCTTAAATTTATAGTGTTTTGGTTTGTCAAAGTAATTGACATGAGCTATTTTTTTGTTCTCAATTATATTTATTTTACCAGTTTAATCTTGAATGGTGATACAACAATGAAACTATATAATTCTGCTACATGTTTTAATTTAATGAAATCAGTGAGTTAATAAAGTGTACCTCACACTTTGTACGTTTCTCTTCCATATCCACAGACAACCCATCATCCACGGTTGACTCGTCGCTTCCAGTATTTGCCGTGAGAAGATTAAGCCCAATCTGTACACAATAAATAAATAAAAAATTTAAGAACCAATTTTATCATCTACAAAAGATGAAAAAAAAAGTTATTGTTTTGGATTTTTTTTATAATAACCCATAAGCTTCACCAGAAAGAAAATCATGAGTAGTTTTTACTACTTACATTAATATCCGTAGAACGATCTTGATGATCATCAACACGTGAATTCTCCCTTTTGACATGAACCCTATGATGTGTCTCATCATTGACAATGTTCTGATCATGATCACGTGATGTAACCCTATCTCTCTTCTCGGCCGATCGGAAAAAGTCAACTTCATCCATCACCATACGATGCTGTGGCTGTTGCTCATCGGACGTCGTCTTCGGATTGTCTGATGGACCTCCAAGACTCACCGGGAACCGAAACATCTCTGTATATTGATATATATATTTTTGGCTTTGTTATCCGAAACCCTAGAGGATATGATATTGCAGGACAACGAAAAGGTACAAAACGTATATTTTATCCAGAGAGTACTATGTGTGATTGCTCCGTACAATATCTAATCCTCCATATATAGAGAGGTGAAGAAGAAGGTATCTTTGAAGTCGAGTATGTGGTTAGAGAGAGATGACCACATGCTTCGGCAACAAATATGGTTTTGATGTGGACTCAGATATTGTCAATTTCTTTTTTACTAAAACATATATATTATAGACTTTTTGTCATTGAAAGACCATACTTTAAGTTTTGTTTTTATAAATTTATTTTGGATTCTCGTTAGAATTATATTTGTGGAGATTTTGTTTTGTTTCATTTTCGTCACTGTGGACGTCATTTCTCTAGCAACTAACATTGACCTACATTATTGTATATATAGTTATTTAACAAAGAGTATACCACTAGAATAACTAAATTTTGAAGAAAAGTCACACAGTTTAGTGATACTCACAAGTTTATCAACAATCTGATGTCATTTTATTCGAAAATGAAATTTTTATTTTTAGTATTAATCTTTTTGTCAACCATTCAGTTCAATAATAATTAGGTTGCTGACATATTATGGTTTAATGATTATAGATAAATATTATATTAAATCATTTGTGTTTTCAGCTAATGGTTTTTTGTAATATGTTAAATTTTTATATTGAGATCTAACCTATTAAAAAAATTAGAAATTAAGATTTTGGGTACATATATAATTTAGTTATGTTAGTGCTTCGTATGCTAAACCAAATGTTTACATAATAAAATAACATATTACATTTTTTCGAATTACCTTTTTCATAGATAAATGAAAGATTAAATCATATTGGTTTTTACTAAAGATTAAGATTAGTTAAGACATAAAAGGAACGAGGATGTCACATAAATTCTCATTATCTAATTTTTGCTTTAAATGTGATGTTATCCGATTTGTTTTCCTATCACAAACGTATTGCAATTTTCCTATCCGGTAACTTTTTTCTTTACAAGGATTTGAAAATATTATCTGAACTATATACACATGATTGGATGAAAATGTATATATGAATGTAGTTAATTGTTAAGTGGGTTTAAAAAAAAATGGGTGACAATGTTCGATCGGTTTATCATATTTTATTCCATGTACTAGAAGTTACATTTTCCATTTTTTTTTACTTGTTCATCTAAATATAATGTAAAATCATTTATATGTTTCATTTTACATTTTTGACTTAACTAATAAAGAAATTGAACATAATTTATATTTTTTCTAAAAAGTATATGGTTTATAAAGGTGAGGGTTGCCTGCTTTATTCCCCCTGTACTATACCGACTAAAGCGGATTCCCCCTGTACTATTTCGCTCGTCGATCAACAACACAAACTAAAAGATTCTATTAATTTAGTACATGAACATTTGATTTCTTTAGGAATAGACACCTTAAATTGAACCGAATCTTAACCGGATAATTCACGATTCAAAATCTCGTTTAGAAACTAATTAATTTCTTTTTAAAAAGTTAAAATCGAATTTAAATAATCCGAACATAACCAAAATCGAATTGGTTGAATGTAAACAGTTAATCGAGATTATACCAAACGTAAACCACCTAAACCAAAATCAAACCTCTGTTCTCTTCTTATTTACCGCAATCGAACTGGAGAAGAAAGAAAATTTGGGTGTGTGAGAGTGAGATAGTAAACACAAAGAGAGATTAAAATTGACGAAAGAGATTGAAAGTGAGGATGAACCACTCTTCTTCCTCGTCAGGTTCAAGTGAAGTCGTGTTCAGAGCTTAAGAATTGGTTTACGTTTGGTATAATCTCGATTAACGGTTTACATTCAACCAATTCGATTTTTGCTATGTTCGGATTAATTAAATTCGATTTTAGCATACTAAAAAGAAATTAATTAGTTCTAAACGTGATTTTGAATCGCTAATTATCCGGTTAAAACTCGGTTCAATTTAAGGTGTCTATTCCTAAAGAAATCAAATGTTCATGTACTAAATTAATAGAATCTTTTAGTTTGTGGTGTTGGTCGACGAGCAAAATAGTACAGGGGGAATCCGCTTTAGTCGGTATAGTACAGGGTGAATAAAGCAGACAACCCTAAAGGTGACATAATCCATCTTATGATAAAAATAAAATAAAAAAATTGAACATAATCCATCTTATGACTTGTTCCCACTCCTAGCTGTTTTTCTTTTTTTTTAAAACGTGAACGGAGTTGACTTTTCTGGTACATAATTCTTTGATGTAATTTGTTTCTCATAAACGGGAGGAAGTCATAATAAGCTTAAGAATCGCGAAACCACAAAAAAAAAGTAAAAAAAAAGAAGTGAATAACACAGGATTATTAAATAGAAAATTCAAGCTAAATAATATACATAAAAATACGAAAAATAATTATCTTGTTACAATTGCATAATGGACAGCTTAATCTTTCGGGAAATTATTCCAAATACACTTTTAAAGTGGTTATCTTTCATTTTTACACTTTCACTTTTACACTTTTTCAAATTTATGTGTTTAGAACTTTTTAACTTTGTTAATTGGGTTTAGAATTTTGGATTTATGGTTTGGGTTTAGGGTTTAGGATTGATCTAGGGTTTAATTAACTTAAGATTTCTAGGATTTAGTTTTTAAGGGTGGAACCTATTTTTAAGGTTTAAAATGTTGGTTTTAGGGGTTTTATAAAACTCTATAAATAAAAGTAAATTTGAGAGATAGGGTTTAAGATTTAAGAATGATAAGTGGTATTTGACACAATTTTGCTTCAAAATGTAGTTTTGAAAGAATGGTAACAAAAATGTGTATTTTTGAAAGAAATGAGTTAAAAAGTGTATTAGTGATATTTTCCAACTTTTCTCGGTTGATAGAAGAATTATTTATTGAATTAAGAAAAAAAATATTGACCAATCTACAGAAAAATCTCGCCAAGGAAATTTGTATCTAAAAAAAGCACTTTGACCTAACGATTTTTGTTTTTTCAAAGACTTTGTCCTAATTAGTAAAACTTCGAAACCCTTAATTGATTGATCAAGTCAATAGAGGGATTTGCAGGGGGGAAAACTATTTTTAGGGAAGCATTTTTCGAGTTACAGATGAAAATTACATTTAACTTATTTTTGACTAAATTAGTATTTTTCTCTATTTTTGTTTCTTTTTCTTTTCTCTTTTCATAAAAGAAAGACTTTTTGACTTGTTCATAGAAAATCAGAAAATAGAAATGAATTCTATCCCTCGCAATTTAATCGGCGCTTACCACGTGATTGAAACAAATATGAGGTCTAATTCTTTTTTCTTGTCGGAAAAAGCTCTTTATTTTTCTCTTAATTTAACATCTTCATTTTATTTGATACTTTACATAAACCTAAATATTTAGGGCTGCCGACCATGAATTATAGCAAAACGGTTATGTTAGTACCATCAACGTGTCATCGCATGGATTTGAACTCAGTATAATATATAATATTATTAAATTGTTATAAAAAAACCAAAAAAATAATATTTACAGCTGGAAAGAAACCCCTAAATATTTACGAAAATTGTTATACAATTTTATTCGTGATGTATGTGTGCAGGAAACTATATATATATATATATATATATATATATATATATAAAAGTAGATATATCATGACACTTTGGCTAGTTGAATAAATCTGATATAAAATGACTAAGAAAATAATCAACATGTAGATTCTTTAATAATGATGAAAATTTAAATTATTTTCAATTTTGGAACACTTTAAAAATAAAAATAAAGAGCTATTGAACCAATCTTATATCACAACAATTATTCTACAAATTCGTGAATGTTGAAATTATTCTGAAAAAATGAAAATTATCCCATTGGATGTACGATGGGGGAGAAAGAAACAAAACGTCAGCGAAGCTTTCCAAATATTTCCATGAGTGCTGTCCAATGATTAGAGTCTTGTATAAATCTGCGTCAACTCCAAACAACTTCAAACATTATGTTTGAAAAATAATAGCATAGTAATCTGTGCTCTAGTATGGTTGTCCTTCCCCAAATCAGAGCTTCAAATTTTAGCAAGTAGTAGAAATAAATTTCTCTTGATTTCTCGGCCGCCAAGTAGAAGAACTTGATCTCCTTGATAACAAATCCACCCTAACCATGTGGTTATGTCAGAATTCTTCCAAGAGACATCTATCTTGCAATGGATATATCTTGGGTTCCATAGTTACTTCCTCTATTAGTCCATAATTTCTTAAAAATTGCGCTTCATGTCATGTCAAGTATTTGGTCGCTGCAAATTGATAAACCTCAGTAGAATTAAAACCCACCCCTTGAAAAGTCCAAATAACCATATGAGACATGGGAAAAGATCATTCCCTCGTGACTCTTCTTTCCCTCTCGGGCCTCGGGGGAAACCACCAAAATAAATGGTCAATGTTATCATAAATAGAACCGTTCAGAAATGTATTGTCATCCATAGATATTTTTGTCATCTTCCAGGTTTGTAACGATACTTACAAACAAAACATGATTTCTTGTTTCCTCCTCTAAACCGCATCGTTTACAATATTGATGTTAATCTCTATTCCTCTTTCTCGTAGACGGGATAAAACTTTCAAAGAACCATTAGCCGCAATGGCGGATCTAGGAATAATTTTCAAGTGGGTCAAAAACAATTTTAAATGGTCATAATGTGGATTCGAACCATGGTTGGGTGGGTCAATGACACAAAATTTAGCCAACTGAACTGATGATTTAACCTTGTTAGTGAATGAATTCATTAGGTTTTAATATTTTGAGGTGGTCATATGACCTGCCACTTTCACAAGTGGCTCCGCCGCTGATGAGCCATTTGTCAAATAAAATGTTTAATCTTCGAGAGACATTGAATTTTTCACACATATGCCTTTAAACTCGTTGTTCTAGGTTCCCTATATAAATGAAGGCCCCCAGTTTGACACTCTTTGTCTAGCCTAGAATGTGACAGAACTGTAATGCCCCATATTAATTGGAAATCATGAGGCTCCATCATCTGATTTACACTGGGTGTTAATATATATATTCCCATGTTTTGTAAACGACATAAAACTGCCAAAGAACCATTAACCGTTTTCCATATAAAATTTTTAATCTTTGAGAGACACTGAATTTTCCACACACGCGCCTTTAAAGTTTTTGTATTAGGTTCTTCATATAAATAAAGACCCCCAGTATGAAAATTTATTTGAGCTAATGAATACCCTGATTTCACCGTGTGATTACATGATTTTGTTAAATGCCAGATTTCCTTGTCCGGCCTAAAATGTGGTTGAACTGTACCACCCCGTTTTAAGTGGACATCACGAGCCTCCATCATTTGATTTAAGAGAGGGATGTTCCATTCCTTTAAGTCTTGATCGAATAGTTGATCTACCGTCAGATTATGGTAAAAATCTACACCTCGGAGCTCATTTGAAACTCATGGGTCCCTACAAACCGAAAATTAAAAATTATATTTATTAACTTAGAATTTCAAGATTGGGAAAGTTTGAAGCATGACATAGCGTAGTTAAGTAAGGCAAAAGCCATTGATTTTACCAGGATCTCCTTGCCTCCTTTTTTGGTCAACAATTTTCAATTGAATTAGGGGGCTCTAGGAATTGAGATTAAAAGTCTTGATGACCATTCCTTAATTAACTCTACCATTGAGATTTTCATTAAAATATAACTAAAAATCTTAGTTTTTTAACCTCCTAAGCTTTGTAGAATCCCAAGATAATTGCCCATTACGCCCTTTTTGTGAGTGCCTAACAAGTTCTTTAGATTTCTTTGTACATCCAAACAATACTGAAGATTTATCAGTATTACTTATTTGCGCGAAGGCCTTTTCATATGATACAAGAAGTTCTAGAATGCTTAAACATTCGCCTTAGTTACGTTTAAAAAAAAAAAACTATCATCAATGAAAAGAAAATGTGAAATAGCTTGACTGCCGGCCCCTAACTACTTTTAGGTTTGTTAATGAATTTTCCAGTTCCATTTTCCCCAAATTTGCAGTTAAAACTTATGTACATAAAATAAACAGATACAAATATAAGGATTGTCCTGTCATAAACCCCTCTCCGATTTAATCAAACATTTAGGTTCCTCATTAAATAATAATTGAAAATATATTAATCTAACGCACTATATAATCCAGGAACCCAAACCTCATGAAAATCTAACCGGCAGAGTGTCAATTCTAAAATATCTCTTTTGATCTTGTTGTATGCCTTACTCATACGGATTTTATTTTTTACAAAGTTCTCCTTACACATACGATTGGTACATAAGTCATAGAATTTATCCTTTGCAATAAAGGTATAGTCTATAATTAACCGATTTGAACCAAATGTAGATTGGTTTTCAGACAAATAATAGATTGTGATGGAAAACATTTATATAATCAATTCAAATTTGATTACCATGCTAATAGTATTTCATTACTCGTTAATCTAATAATATTGTTAGAGTAGAATTATTTTTCTAGTACATGAATTAAAAATTCTTCTTAAAAAGCATACAGTAGATAGTTGTAGGTGATGAGGATTTGTAGTCAAGTGGTTTGTGCCTGTGAATCATCTAGGTTTGAACCAGGTTAATGAATAATTTTACTGAATTACTTTAAGAAAACAAAAAAAACATAGACAATAGTTGAGCTAAGTCAACAAGATTAAAGGGATACATACCTCGTATTCTCATATGTTAAGTCCAGACCGGTGACCGGCTATGGGATCCACTAAGTTTTTTATTAATAAACTGATGTTTACCGGTAAATCTGTTGACTATCATACCATGGGACCCGGTCAGTCTTTGACTAAAATTGTCTCTTTATAATTCTTGAAAGATTAAAGACAATTTCGTTACGAAAACATCCGTTAGTTTTTTTATTTATTTTTATAAACAGAGAATTTCGGATTCCAACTCCCAACCAATCTTCGAGTCATGAGGAAATAACAGAAAATTCGTGGCGATTTCTTATTTCTCTCTTTGCTCTTTGTGTAATCATATAAAATTAAACAACCCTTTTTCTGGTTCAAAAGAAAACCTTTACATCAGTTAAAATACTTAATTAATAACACTTTTGTTAATATTATATTTAATAATCATTCAGCATATACTGTATTTCGTTTCATATTAAATGTTAGTTTAAAAGATTAATTTTTTTTATCTTTTTGAAGAGTCATATCTTAATTCTAATATGTAAGGTACAATAAGAAAGGTTAGATCATTTCCAAAAATAAAAAAAGTTAGAACGATAATGAATGATTTTTAACACCCCAACCATATAATATTTATTCGAGTTGATCCCGTATTAAGGAAATGTACGGATCTAGATTCAAACAATCTTAGTTTCTAATATGTGTTAAAGAAAATTTCATTTATCTTATAAAACAAAACAACATATATTACTCCATTCATTTCGTGAAAAGTGTATTTTGAGAAGGTTTTTTCAGGATTAGTTTTGTAATATGTATTGTGTATGTGTAAATTCTGGAAAAAAAAAAAAAAAAAAAAATCTTAAACTTAGATTTAGAAGAAAATATCAAATTTTCAACAAAGTAAGTATTAAAAGTCAACTTATATTATTAATTTGTGACCAAAAAAAAAAATTATTAGTTTGTGTAAGAAGATGTTAAAACGACTCTTAGGACTTGATTGGTAGAACATGTATAAAACTAATATGTATTCTGTCACCCAATCACGATTGATAAATAAAACATACAAAAGAACATTTATAAGTTGCTAGGCCTCTAGGAGATCTCCAAATGCTCCTTCCTCTATGGCTCATGCTCTCATATAAAGTTTTTAGCTGAGCATATACCTATTATAACATATATCAAAATTAGAAATATAAACTTTCAAATTTATGCCATTTAAAGTATGAACTTTATCCTCAGCCATTATAAATATGAACTTAATTCGTTGACTGTATTTTAAATCATCAACTTTTGACCATGCCAAAATGAACATGTCGTAAAGAAATTAACGTCATGCTTATTTTGGTTTGGTTAACAAAAGTTGACAATCAAAATGGTCTATGTGAAGAGTTCATATTTATAATGGTGTAAATGTGAAAGTTCATGATTTTTCTTACACCCACCGATTTTAATATTTTTGTTTTAAATAAGATCTCTTACATTGTCCAAAAATAGTAAATCATTTACGTGATTTTGATAATTTTAGAAAAATATTCAGCTTTCATATGTATTATTTAGTTAACCCACCGATCAGAAGAATGTTTTACTTTTGATCTCTAATAATATTTAAAATAATAAAACGTTAATATAATTGGACAATTTTAAAACAATGGTAAATTTGAACAAATTGACACACCCCAAATGATACAAACTAAATGTAAAACCTAACATCAAAATCTCTGATCCTATCCAATTATATTGATTCATTATCAATCATAATGTTCGTCAATTTGGTATGCTGTAGTGGTGGTAGGACTAATTAATCGAATTATTTATATTCTTAGCGTTTGAAAAAGTTGAAACCCTAGCAGCCAGTAAAACTTCATTCCGGGTTTTGTTCCAATTGAATACATATGGTAGTGTTTAGTAAGATATTATATATGTACTATTGAGTACGAATACAGAGTTTAATTAGTAAGTTCAGTTTCTTATCTTTTTCCCGACAATTATATAGTCAATATTCAAAGACTCCTTATAATATGAGTTGTTGAACATTGAATCATCCAGACCTAATAATTGCAAAGAAAAATGTATATTCGATAGAAATTATTAACTCCTAAATATTTTATGGACTTTCTCTATATTATATTCGATCTCTAATGTTTTGATTCGTTATGCGGCAAACTGAACGCGGAATGAAGCAAGTCAACGATGATGATTTTATCATGATTCATGAGTAATGACTCATGAAAGTGATTTGGTATAAACTATTATTAATTTAGTCTACAAAACCGATATATAAAAATGTACATCAGAAGCCATAAGGAATAAAATTAATCAGAACATTGAATGTGTTTCTGGACTTCCTCACATTGGTTAACCTCCTCAACTCAAGTGGAGTAACTAATGAGTTGAAATCTACACTACATAATATTCGTCACTTAAGTAATTTGTTTTCTTCAATCTTCTTCATCCATGTTTCTCCTAAGCACAATAGTGCAGCTGACCGCCTAGTTAAAAGGGGACTTGTACAGTTGTACCGTTAAACTCTAACTCCATTGGAGCTTAATTAATCAAATTTCAGTTCTGATTAAAAAAATAAAATAAAAAAATAATCAGAAATATCAACAAATCAGGTATTATAATATAGGAAAAATAAGGTATGAATAGCTAACTATGTGCCCGATTGGTTGGACTGTAGCTGTAGCTTAGCCGCTGTAAAATTTTGTCTGTAGATGTGTTTGCTGTAGCTGTAGATTAGTAACTGTGTAAATTTTGCTGTAAAATTTTGTCTGTAAATGTATTAGCTGTAACTGTAGATTAGCTGCTGTAAAATTTCGTATGTAGGATTTTTTATATTTATTTTTATAAAAAAATATTCATAACAAAATAAACTATATTTATAATATAGTGTATACAAAAAATATACAATTTCATTATATAATATATAGGTAATTTATTATTTTATAAATAAATAATATTATTTTTAAAAATAGTTCATGTATGATATTAATTTACGTATAATATTATATTTTGGAAAAAACTATATTTTTATAATGATTTCATTTTATATTGTCACACATTCAATTAAAAATCATTTTATAATTATTTCATTTTATATTGTCACACATTCAATTAAAAATCATTCTAAATTTTAAATTGTTGGGGAGATAAAAAAATATATATACAGCCCATAAAGCATAAAAAATGGTGCTTTACAATTTTAAGGATTACAGCAAAGAAAAAGCTACAGACTTTTTTTTTGCCGTGAGAAATTTAAGGAGAGCTAAAGTGTGATTGGGAGAGATTTTGCTTTAGCTTTGAGAATTTTAAGGAAAGTTAAAGTATGATTGGTTTGAATTTTGTTTTTAAAGCAAAAGTTAGCTGTAAGTTGAAGTTACAGCCCAAACAATCAGACACTATATATCTTCATTTGTCTAAAGGTTTCGAGTAACCATTTTTCTCTCAAATTATTTTTTAAAGTATTTTTATTTTTTCAGCCAATTGATATGGTGGTATCTTAAACATAGTAATTGTTAGGTAGTGTCACAAAAGAAATTCTGGAACTAGCCCCAATTCAAAAGCCACCAGGTAACAATCTTGCTTCTAACACAATGGAACAAACTATTACTACCTTCTTTGAGCTTAATGAATTCACAAGAAAAGAAGCAATTCTATTCTCTTTTATAATGTGGAGAATATGGAAAATGAGGAATGATCTGGTCTTCAATAACAAAAAGTGGTCAGTACCTGAGGTAATTATGAAGGCAAAATCAGATCTCAATGTTTGGCTAGAAGCAAGTAAATTAGATCAAGATGATCACGCAGAATTGCAGAGGATTAGTAAAGAGACCCAGGAAAACAATGCAACTATTTTGGCTAATATGAACCCAGCTACTGACCCTTTGGTTAACTATATCTGCTATGTAGATGGGTCATGGGTGTCCAGAGAGGAATCAGCAGGAGTTGGATGGGTTCTTTGTCATAAGAATGGTACAACTATTCTTAAGGGGTCATCCTCAACTAGGCAAATCAATACAGCCTTGGAAGCTGAAGCTGAAGCTCTCCGCATGGCTGTAGCTCATATATATAGACTGGGATATGACAGGGTTCAATTCAGAGGTGATGCATCCCAATTATATACCCCATTGCAGCAGAACGCCTCAAAGCCCCGTCAGCCATTATGGATGTGTTCTTCTCTTGCTATGTATGTCAAAGATATTAAACATGTAAAAGCAAGAATGCCCAACATTTCATACTTGAAAGTTTCTAGACAACAAAATACTATTGCTGATGATCTAGCAAAGTGTGTTAGGCTCAACTCTTCTCCTCCAGTAATAATTTGGGATGTGTAACTCTCTGATTTCAACATTAATAATATTATTATTGTCGNGAAAAAAAAAAAAAAAAAAAAAAATAACATAGTAATTGTTATATGGATATAGGGTCGGAAGAAAAATAGTCTACTATGTTTGGATAAAAAAAAGAAATTAGATATATATATTATTAATTTTTTGACGGTATCTCTTTTGTTAATCTTCAAGTGTTTAGATATTTTCATATAATTCAGATAAAAATGTGACTGAACCAAACACATGTGTTTTTGGGTTTTCTTTTCTCAAGGCAAACTTTCAGAAAAATGTGCAACGGTCAAGATTGAAATGGAGTCGTTTGAATCAAAGCAGATGGAGCTATGATCAAACCTTCTTCTCTGCTAAACTCCACCAAGACATTTAACTCTCTCATCAATCATTTCTCATCTCATGGAGATCACCACCAAGTTCTTTCCACATTCTCTTCTATGCTCGCTTCTAGATTCCAACCTGACACTTTCACTTTCCCCAATCTTCTCAAGGCCTGCGCTTCTCTTCAGCTCCTTTCTTTTGGTCTCTCGGTTCACCAACAAGTTCTCATTAATGGGTTCTCTTCTGATTCCTATACTTCGTCTTCCCTTGTCAATCTCTACGCGAAATTTGGAATCTTGGAAAGTGCTCGGAAAGTGTTCGACGAAATGCGTGAGAGGGATGTGGTACACTGGACTGCGATGATCGGGTGTTATTCGCGCTCAGGGATTGTTGGAGAAGCGTTTTCTTTGCTGAATGAGATGAGGCATCAGGGGATAAAACCGGGTCCTGTTACGTTGTTGGAAATGTTAAGTGGAGTTTCGAAGATTATGCAGTTACAGTGTTTACATGCCTTTGCGGTGATTCATGGGTTTGATTGTGATGTAGCTGCCAAGAATTGTATGTTGAATTTGTACTGTAAGTATGATTGTGTTGAAGATGGTAAGGTTTTATTTGATCAGATGGAGCAACGTGATATGGTTTCATGGAACACCATGGTTTCAGGATTTGCTTTTGCTTGTAATATGACTGAAATTGTAAAGCTTTTGTATAGTATGAGAGATGATGGTTTCAGACCTGATCAGCAGACATTTGGTGCCTCACTTTCCGTCACTGGAACAATGGGTGATCGTCTAATGGGAAGAATGTTACACTGCCAAATTGTGAAAGCTGGTTTTGATTCAGACGTGCATCTGAGGACGGCGTTGATAATGATGTACCTAAAGTGTGGAGAAGAGGAAGCTTCATTTCAGATTTTCGAAATGATTCCTAACAAGGATGTTGTTTGCTGGACAGTCATGATATCTGGACTTGTGCGGTTGGGTAGAGCAGAAAAGGCGCTGATTGTTTTCTCGGAAATGTTAAAATCAGTATCAGAGATGTCGAGTGAAGCAATAGCTAGTGTTTTAGCATCTTGTGCTCAGTTGGGTTCCTATGATCTCGGCGCTTCAGTCCATGGCTATGTAGTGAGGCAAGGATATAAACTAGATACTCCTGCACTAAACTCTCTTATCACAATGTATGCAAAGTGCGGCCATTTGGACAAAAGTTTAGTTCTTTTTGAATGGATGAATGAAAGAGACTTAGTTTCGTGGAATGCAATTATCTCTGGGCATGCCCAGAACGGAGATCTACGTAAGGCCTTGTCATTGTTTGAAGAAATGAAGTTCTACACCATACAGCGGGTTGATTCACTGACAGTTGTCTCGCTTTTACAAGCCTGTTCATGTGCTGGAGCTCTTCCAGTAGGTAGACTGATTCACTGTATAGTAATCAGAAGTTTTATCAGGCCATGTACCTTAGTTGATACGGCTCTGGTTGATATGTATTCGAAATGTGGCTACTTAGAAGCTGCACAGAGTTGTTTCGATTCGATCTTGCACAAAGATTTTGTTT
>OVAF01001813.1:0-19134 GCA_900406245.1 Odontarrhena argentea | reverse complement strand
GGTTTTATTCGGCCATTCTGAAGTTCAGGCTTTTTTTGGCAAGTTTGGCAAAGTACAAGCTTTTTTTGGCCGAATTCCCAAAAAATAAAGGAGGGTTTTTTCAGATTTTAATTTTGATAATGTCTGTTTTTCTCATTATCTTCAACCTAAACCACCTCAAAATTCAGCTACTATTCACATTCTCTTACGTTGTTTTTGGAATTTCACCTAAATTTTTAAGAACTCATAGATACAAGTTTACAACTACTACACAAAATTCTAAAGTTGCAACAACTTCACAATCTCCACCTCTCTATTTAAACACTATTGCCCACATCTCTCATACTCATCAATCATCATACTCTCTCATACTCATCAATCATCATACAATCTAAATCTTCTTCCAACACATAAACATCTAAGCAACATTCTCCATGATGATCAAGCAATCACAATTCTTGCTTTCAGCAGCAATCTGCCTAACAATTGCTGTGTTTGCAGCAGCACTTGATCCTGCACCTGAACCACCCTTTTTTGAGATCTACATGCATGATTTACTTGGAGGAAGCAGCCCCACGGCAAGACCCATCACTGGTTTGCTTGGAAACATTTACAATGGTCAAGTTCCGTTTGCCAAGCAGATTGGTTTCACTCCACCCGATGGCGGTATAGCCATACCCAATGCAAACGGTGCTCTCCCAACAAATAATGGTGTTAACGGGGTACCTCTTGGGACCGGCTTGTCTGGTACAACTTACTCTGGTCAGAACTTGAATGGGATACAGACCCAGTTGGGTCCTGATGGTCTGAGTCTCGGCTTTGGCACCATCACTGTGATCGATGACATACTCACAACTGATCCTGACTTGGGTTCCCAGCCACTTGGTAAGGCTCAAGGAGTTTATGTTGCAAGTTCTGCAGACGGAAGCACACAGATGATGGCTTTCACAGCTATGCTTGAAGGTGGAGAGTACAACGACAACCTCAACTTCTATGGAATTTACAGGATAGGAAGCGCCATGTCCCATCTGTCAGTGACCGGAGGAACAGGTAGGTTCAAGAATGCTTGTGGGTTTGCAGAGGTCAGGCCACTGATTCCCTCAGGCCAGCATTTTGTGGATGGAGCTGAATCACTGCTGAGGATAATTGTCCATCTCAAGTACTAAAAGAACAAAAAGTAGCCAAAAGATTTTAATTTTGTCCGTGTGTGTGTGTGTGTGTTAATGTTTTATTTTTATTTTTTATATGTAACAGTTATTGATTGAAAACAAATCCGAAAAGACCATAAATTTCTAGAACAGTCACTATATTCCAAACATTTCTCTAAAGATTAAGATAGTGACCACAAAAGAATTCTCCCTTAATAAAGTTCAGGTGAAAATATAGGACCATGAGGCTCCCACCTATGGCATTGTAAGTTTCCAGAATCTCTAGAGCTGGAGAATATACAGGAGCTTCCTATAGAAAGCTAGAAATGATCAAGACAGTTGCAGAGTGATCTATACATACTTTATTCCTATAACATCAACCCAACCTGGTGACGTTCACACGGCTAAGCACCGTGCTTTCATCTAACCCATAGAGAGAGTCTATCAAATGCATTCTCAAAGAAGCTGGACCTTTAGCCATCGCTTCACCCAACTCACCTGCGATGCCAAAGACAGACATAGCGGAAACTGTTGCTTCCAGTGGCCGTGATGGATCGATAGCAAGAAATGCTGCAATCAGACCAGCTAGAGAACATCCAGTTGCAGTTATCTTTTGCATCATTTTTGTCCCGTTGTGGACACCAATAACCTGCTTCCCATCTGTAACGATATCAACGGCTCCTGAGACTGCAACTACAGAACCGCTTGACCGAGCTAATGACTTTGCAGCTTCTATAGCGTCTGTAGATTCATGAGAGCTATCAGCACCCTACCAAAATTAGCACAACCTCATCAAAACATGTCCATTCCTGATTTTTGAAATTCTAATGAGCAAACTGCAAATGAATTACATAATTCACTACTATAATTCAAATCAATTTCTTCAGTCACCTACACTACATAAGTACATATTCATGAGAAAACGTCTCTGAACGAATCTTGTCCTCAACACACTGACATACAATTTAGAGATACCTTAGTCTGACCCATCGAAGCAGAGGAGAGAGCAATGATTTCAGAGCCGTTTCCTTTGATTACAGTTGGTTTTAACCCGACGAGCTCCAGACACGCCTTTAACCGGAACCCCGAGCAACTCACGGCGGCGGGATCGAGAACCCACGGCTTTCTGAGCTCAGAAGCGAGTTCGGCGGCAGCCTTCATGGAGGGAAGCCAATCAGGTGTAAGCGTCCCAACGTTGACGCAGAGTGCTTGCACATGAGGTGTGAAATCAGGAACCTCAACGACTGAATGGACCATCGCCGGAGATGCGCCGGCGGATAAAAGCGTGTTGGCCACGAGATCCATCGAGACGAGGTTGGTGATGCACTGAACAAGCGGCGATCCTCGCCGGACGGCGGTAAGATGGGCCCACACGCCTGAACCCCACTCCTTTGATCCCATTAATGCTTTAAATCAATCGTCAATCACGATTCAGATATATAAGAAACACGGTTTGGTTTAGATTTGGTTAAAAACCGGGATTTTGAACCGGTTGAGACTTAAGAGGATTAATTAATGAACCGAGTCCTTATATTTCCAGTTTCCAGTTTCCAGTTTCCAGTTAAGATGACAACAAAAAGGCTGAGAGCTGAGATGTTTCTTTTACAACAATGAATCAACAATCTCAAACTCACAGATTACACGTGACAGTGGAACTCTCTAAAGATACAGAAAGTGTATATTACCAGTTATCCGTTTCCGTGGGCAACTATATACTCTATTGAAATGTGTGGCGAGAATCATTCAGATATGCATTGGTGCGATCTAAACCAATCATTTGACAATAACTCAACAATTCGCCTCTCAAGCCTATCCGAACCAGAACCGGGCCTAAGAATACCTGAGTCACCCCAGACAGAACACGAGCTGCTGTTCTTACCAGAGTCTCCCAAACACCAACCACCAGGCACAACTTCGCCAGATTTCCGTCCTAGTAGTTCATGATCGATGCGATCAAGGGCAGGGTCATCGTACCTGAATCCTCTTGCAAATGCTGCTCCGGATTCAACCATTTCAGTGAACTCTTTGGGATCAAGCTGGTGGTATCTTTCTTTAGTAGTGTCGTTAGAAGCCACGTAGAGTAAGTTGTTGTTGATGATGGTCTTTTTGAAGAGATTTGAGTTGCACAGGATAGTTGGGAAGTAGGTCAAGAGGGAATCAGGTGTGTTGGACAAGTACATGAGTAGAGTCCGAGGGAAGTTGTCAGTGCCCAAGACACAGTGTTCTATCAAATTACGGCTTAAGATGGAAAAAGATGGACCTGCAAATGGGATTATTGCATTTAGTATAATCATCAAAGAGAAAAAGTTTTCTCAGATGCTTTCACCGATTTTAGTGCTGTTAACTAGTTATCAATGCCCGCATGGAGATTGCGTACAAATGAAGTTCCCTAGTTTAAACAAGAACAACCTTTTACATGTCAGCCAAAATTTGACTCACATCCTCTAAGTTCCAATTATCACATCTGAAGGGGAACTGAGAGTTGTACTTGTTAACAATGAACAAACTTATAGCAATGAAAAACATTGTAAGCGATACCTAGACTTTGGCTTCTTTCCTCACTTACCAGCTCAAGCAACTAATAGCACATTACCAATAAACGGGACATCATGTAATTTTTCTTCCAAGCAACTGTGGTTTATTGTTAAAATAGTTTTCCCCTACAATTATCAACAAGTTTTACTCTACCAACACAAATTTACCTACAAAATTATGAAATGTCGCGGAACAAATTGCTAACCTTGGCAATGAATAGCACAAAAAAATAATAACTCTTTCCAAGTTTTCTCCCTCGCAAATTCAGTACATCACATCACGTGAGATTCAGCTATGTCAGTTCTTTTGGCTAGTTATAATTGCCTGCAAAGAGATTATATACTAAAGAAGTTTCCTAATTCAGGCAACCTCCATTTACATTTCATCAAAAAATGCACTTCCTTTAAACAACTAAAGAGATGTAATAGTAATCAGAAAATTGTAAGCGATTCCTGCACTTTGGCTTCCCTTTCCTCATTTATCTGCTCAAGTAGCTAATAACACTACTATTGGACAAGATGTTCTCTAGTCTATTTTTCTTCCAAACACCAGCAGTTTTAACTAATGTTCGCTTTTGCATTTACAAATTTACCTGGCAAACTACGAAATGTCACAAACAATCCGAGTCGCAAAAATTTGCTAACCTTGTGAAAAAAGGGATATAGTTTCCACTGAAAAGCTTTATAAGTAGAAAGAACTATCGCAGAACATTTCATTTTCACAGACGGTATGATACTCAATCACAACTTGATATTCGACTTCTCTTTGATATTTGGGCTTCAGTCAAACATGTAACTACTAGGTAATTCAGTTTATTGCACCCATACACAAATTTGCGAAGAACACACAAGGTGAGTTGTTTATAAATTATTCACCAAGAAATGCAGAAAACAGAATACAGGAAACCAAGACGAAACGTAATGTAGCTTGGAAAAGATGAGCATACCTGAGAATAACTTGAAAGCCTTAGGCAACTCTCGTTTTTGCGAAGCAAAGAACATATCAGTTTTCTCCACAAGATAGAGCCCTGGGTCAACAATGACTGGCTTCAATCTCCTGGACCTACAAGAGAAAAATTGATCTTGAAACACTGAACTCTTTGCTCTGTGAAAATCGATGTGCATAGATAGATGCAGAAGCAGAATCTTACTCTTTCCAACCAATGTAGCTAGTGTGATTCACGAAATTCAAATCCTTAGGTAAATGCGACATAATGTGAAGAAGCTCTGCAAAATCCAAGTGAGAATGTAAAAAGAGAAATCCTGAAAAACTCAGAATACAACAAGAATTGGAAGAAATCGCACCATCTTGAGTAAGGAGAGGGTAATCTTCTACACTGAGATTGACAAACCAATCCCAAGCTCCGGACAATCTGAGTAGAATGGAAGCACCATGAAGCGTAGATGCCATCGGAGAAGATCCTCTCTGATAAGCGAAATCAGCCTTCCCGATGACATCAACATTCTTCGCAGCTCGAAAAATCGGTACACCTTGTACAGTCACAGCGAGTCGATCCCGTTCGGACTGAGTCGCCAAGCTATCGAGATGAAGAAGATACCGATTTCTAGGATGGTAAGTAGCGTAGAGGAGACGGAGGATCCGAGGCGAGTCACCGGAAGATCCAGAGATGAGGTAAGCGATGGAAGGAGGAGCTGTATCGGCAGCGATCTTGGAGGAGGAAGGAAAAAGTCTCGGGTCGGGTCGTAGATCGTCGGGTCCAGTGTAAGAAGATGAAGAGTGAGAGGAGGAGGAGGAGGACAGAGAGAGGAGGAAGCAAAGAGAGAGAAAGGCGGTGGTGAGGATTATATAAAGAGTGACTCTCGGTTGCTCCTTAGCAACCGCCGGTCCGTTTTGCATTTCTCACGGCGGCGCGATTTCCCAACTTGTGGAGGAGAGAGGTAACTAGAATATGTAATGGTCAGACTCCGAAGATAGAGATTTCTTTTGTTTACTTAATTAATTGTACCTTACTTAATGATAACGACAATATTTATTGTCCAAAAACACAGCGCGATTAATTTTCTTTTTGCTTGATTCGTTATGTGGCATGTTCCTGAAGTTGCTCATTCAAGTCATTGTATCAATTTTTTTTATATATATGGTAGTATAGTTTATAGGATATGCCGAACAAATACAAATTTTGGTTTAGTTAAAGACTCATAGTTGATTAGGAGGGCGAGTGATTAGTGATTATACTATGATTTCATAGATTTTTCACTGACTCATTTAGGAGTTCCAAAATATTGCCTTGTTGGTTGGCAAAATTTTAATGAAATTTTGCAATTACACACTTGTACTTATAAAGATAAATGTAAATATGTTTAGAGAAATAAAGTCAACACAAACAAATTTTGTTCTTAAGACATAATTTGCCATCCTAATATAAATTTGACACTTTCATCATTTTAACGCATCTCTCTTAGTTTGATCATTCGCCCTAGTCGCATTCGCCCTAGTCGCAACAAAGTCTCATTCTCAATTTCGTATGTGTTTGATCTATAACCAGAGGTCGATGGCTACCATACACTGGCACTGGTTTGGTGGTCCTCTTGTTGGTTCTTTTTTACTTTTTCTCTTCGTTGTAATTGGTTTTTGTTTTTTCTCTCTATGTATGTGTTCAAATGGTTTTTTTGGGTTTTTGTCGAGTTCAATCTATGTAGTCTAAAGTTGTAGAAGGTTTCGGTCCTATATGGTTTACGGAACTGCTCTGGCGGCATACACCTCTTAGTCAGTGGTCTTCTTTGTATCTTATATATTTGGGTTCTATTTCGCTACTCTCCCTTTCAATGGAGCCTCCCAACATCAAAAAAGTCTTTTCTGGTTATGGGGTGTTTTTGGTTTGCAGCTTGTGCAAGTTCTCATGGCTCGTGTACTTCTCTCTCTACCTTGGTGGGTCTTTGTGGTTTCAATCTTGGCTCGATCTGTGCCTGTGTTTCTTGAAGTTCAGTGTTCTCCGGTCTGTCTCGTTTCAGCTTCTTGTTTCCACTATTCAGACTCGACCGAGGTCAATTCTCTTTAATGCTTTTGTTTTTGGCAGTTAAAGTCATCGTCTCGCGATTTCCTGTTCTCATTGCTGAGGTAGGTTTATTCATATATGAGGAGTGGTGTGTCTCTAATGGGGCTTCTTTAGGTCACATTGATTACTGTTTTGCAAGACACTCGAAAGAGTAATTGTTCATCGGTTATGGTTTGTTTTTGTACTAAGTTGTGACGGTTTTATTTCTGGTTCTTGTTTGTGGACTTAGCCTTAGTGTAATCTGTTTGTTTCCCTTGCATAGGGCTTTGTTTCTGGAGATACTCTATCCTCTTTTTACAGAGTATATGCCGGCTTGTATCACTATTTTTGGTTTAATAAACGTTTGCCTTCTTGTTGGATCCTCGCTTAATCCCTTTACTTTTGCAAGGCAAAATTTTTCTATGTTTAGTCCTTTTCTCGACCACTTTAAGGCAATCGTGTTACGGGAGAAGATGAAACAGGTGGTCGTATTTTTTGTTTCTCATCGTGAGATTTAACATGAAGAAGATTGATTATGGCTAGTTGAAGAATTAAGTGGACATTCAGTTTTCTAATAATTTTTATGAGGGACACTTATCCATTTTTCAGTCTGCCACATCTCATTTAGATGAAGAGTAATCTTCCTCTTTTATATAAAGATTATATAAGAAAACATGTATCCTCCATAAATCTATGACAAAAAACAAAATATGTGTGTGTGTTTTTATCATAGATAATTATTACATAATAAAATATGTATACTACAAAATATTAGAACTAAAAAAATATAATTAAATATTTGAGTTTATAATCACATTTTTTATTTATTATAAAATACTATATAAATTTTTACTCTAGTAGTAGTATTTAATAAAAATATACAAATATTTTTTTAGAACAAATCATATTCTTAATTTTTGATGGTATTTTTTGTATTTTGTTTCATTATTGTAAATATAATATTGTAATTTGTATATTATGGTTGTTTATAAATTAAATTACTATTATTGTATCTTTTTTGTTTAATGTTTTTTTTTTACACATGTAACATGTTATTAATTATCGGAGTTCCAAATCTGATTATATTTATGTTCCTTTTCTTTTTACATAAGTAAGACACAAATAAAATGAGAAAATATCGTAAAAGCTTGAACTTTCAAAAAGTGGACGTTTTTTAATTCCTCGCCTTACAAAACGTCATTAAATGCCTAAGTTTTGGTTGACTTCATAAATAAATGCTTAATTTTTTTGATTTTGCCATATGAGACACACGGTTACATAGACAGGCAAAATCCATTTACAAGGTTGATTTCCCATTAACAGAGCCTTTAAGTAAAAGCGACGTGGTTTTCTCTTATTGTGAAAAATGTTAAAAACCTAAACTTTCAAAATTTGGACGTTTAAATCTTCAATTTTCAAATTGTGGACGTTTAGATCCTCAACTTTCAAAATACCAGTAAAATGCTTAATTTTTTGTTAGTTTCATAACTAAATATTTAACTATTGTTTTAATTTGACATTTGAGAAACGTCGTTAAATAGATAGACAAAATAAATTTACGAGGTTAACGTCCCGTTAATAGCTTTCATATAGACGTTAAGTTTTCTTATCTCTTAGACAACAATCCTTTTGTTTTTTTAGTTTGCTTCACTTTGTTGGTTTCTCAACACAAGATAATTGATAGATAAATCAAGTAGAAAACGTACAAATGAAAGAAAAAATAGTATACCATCAACATTTTCTCTAAGTGTTGCAACTCTCTATATAGTGACTCAAGATTGTCACACACAATAATGATCGTAGAAAGAAAAGGGAAAGAGATGAAATTGATATGTTATAGGATCTAAAGATGAGTAGAAACTTTAAAGGCGAAAGTGATATGTTATTATCTTATAATCTTATTGAATTTTGTTAATTTTTACATTAGCCCAACTCGGAATCGGGAAATTCTATTATCTTAAAGAGATTATTAATTTATCGAATATTAATTTATAGAGATTTTACTGTATAACTCAAAAATTTGTAAAGAATTATGTAACAATATCTCAAATGTCGTAAGAAAAAATTGGTTAAATATCTAGAATCTTGATCTTAGCAATATTTTTAGATAAATTGTATATATGAAAGGTTATATTTTAATTATAAAAAAAATGGCTCAATTGTTACGATTCACTTGTCACATAGAAACATATAGTATGAAACCCTTTATATATTTTTTTGGTAAAACCTTTATAATCTATAAATTTTTCTTTTAAGTAATGAATCATTTTTGTTTTTGAAATAACATCATAGTGTGGTGCATCTCTAATCTACCCCACAACTTACTGTGACATTTTATAAAAGTAAAGAAAGCATTGACACGTGTTTTTTTGTCATTTGACCAACACACATGGACTTCAATTCTCATTGGTTGATGTGCATCACTCTCTTGGTCACTCAATTGTATTATCACCCCTCAACTTGTCAAGTAATCACGTTGAATGCCATTATAGTAACACTATTCATGCCATTATAGTAACACTATTCATATTATTTAATTTAAGAAAATTATTAAATTAGGAGATGACTAACATGTATTAGATAAACAAGCGTGTATCATAAATACGGTCAATCTTCCCCTTCTACTATATGGGATCCACAGTAGTGAACTACAAATCTACGACTTCTTTGGCAGAAATTACATGAATGACATTTTAATCAAACCGTTGATCTTGGTGAGACAGAAAATTTCAGTGGACCGTGTCGCATTAGATTGTGGTGTCAGTATACGTTATAAAAAAGGTGAATTTAAGAGAGAAAAAAAAAGACAAAATTCATTCACCCCCTTCCTCACTTCCAACCAAAAAAATCAATATTTTTTTCTTTAATTTCATTATTATTTAAAAGGTTTTTTTTCCCCTTTCTCAAAATTAAATAAAAAAATATAAAAAAACCCTAAACGCCGTTGTGATATTTGGAGAGGGAGAGAGAGATTAAAAACTCTCCTTTGTTTTCTTTTCTCAACATTTTATCTCTCTTAAAACGAAATTTGAAAGCGATTTTTGATTATAAATCCGACTCCATGAAAACGGAATCATTCATGGATGACCTTTTGGACTTCTCGATACCAGAGGAAGAAGAAGACGAGAACGAAGAAGAGGATGTACAACCGATGAGGAATAGTACTCGCCGAAAAACAGGATTACGGCAGACGGATTCGCTTAGCCTCTTTAACCCTGTAAGTTTTTACCTCGCTTACATGATATTGATCTGGCCGAGTCGACTCGCCGTTGAAGATAATTTGAATCACGGTGGTTGGCTCAGCCGGAACGCGTTTTCCCTTTATTATCCATCCTCGTCCCTTTGGTTTGTGTTGTGAAACGTGTACGTCATGTGGGGTGTGTTTGTGTTGTGGGGAAAGACGAGAATACCCTTTGATTTTTAAAACCTTTTTGAAAAAACCCATGCACTTTGGTTTGGGAGTTGGTTAGAGGATAGTTTCGTAAGTAGACATCTTAAGATTAAAAAAAAAAAAGTCATTGTTTCATGAGTTGTTCCTCACATGCTGGTGAGGTGTGGGCTACCCACAATATTTTCAACCATTTCAAATTTTTTTTTTTTTTTTTTTTTGTCTCTGTGGCACCATTCACACTACTTTTTAAAAAAATTCGATGCACCTCAATTATTTTCATTTTAATTACAGAATTACCTGCCAGTTTTTTCTCCACCCATTCATTATCTTTTCTTCGGGTCTAATATTTTTTTGGGAATTCGCAGGGAGTTGTTGAGGAAGAAGATTTAGAATGGATATCAAACAAAGATGCTTTCCCTGTCATCGAAACATTCGTCGGCGTATCAAATCATTTCCGCATGTCGTCATTGGAGCGAGAAGCAACTGAGGGAAAACAGTTGAGTCCGGTTTCAGTACTAGAGACGAGTAGCCATAACAACTCTAAAACGACGACCTCCAACAGCAGCGGCGGAAGCGCACCTGTTCCTACTACAACGACGATAATGAGCTGCTGCATAGGCCTAAACGTGCCGGTGAAAGCGAGAAGCAAGCGTTGCCGCACGGGACGTCGTGACTTGCAAGTTCTGTGGACAGGGAACAACGAGCAAGGATCACTGAAAAGGAAAATGTCGTCGGTTGCGGCGGCGGCGTTGGCAATGGGAAGGAAGTGTCAGCATTGTGGAGCGGAGAAGACGCCGCAATGGAGGGCTGGACCGTCGGGACCCAAGACTCTGTGTAACGCCTGTGGCGTGAGATATAAGTCTGGGAGACTTGTTCCGGAGTATCGTCCGGCTAACAGCCCAACTTTCTCGGCGGATTTACATTCGAACTTTCACCGGAAGATTGTAGAGATGAGGAAGCAGTTTCACTTCGGCGATGTTGATGGGATGATTGTGGATAAAAGTGGCTAGGATCATTTTTTCTCTTTTTGTTTTTTTTTTTTGTTTTGAGAAACTTTTTTTGTTTCCTTTAAATTCTCGTTTTTTTTTTTTAAAGTTTGATTTAGGATTTTGTAGTTGGAATTTAGGTTTTTCTTTTTTATGTTTTATCTTTTAAATTTTGTGAAATTAGGGGTAGTTACTATTTAGGGGATATTATGGTCAGGAAATGGAAGATAACTTTCTTACTTTGCTCTTGATTTTATTNTTTTTATTTTAAAAAAAAAAAAAAAAAAAACATACATTTCATAAGTAAGTTCATAATTGTAAGCTTATATAAACTTGACCCTTTTCAATATCAATTTCGTCCAACCAAGTAAAAAGTTTCTATGACATGTGAGGCAATTTGTGGTTTTCTTGTATGTCTTGATTGAGTGATTCACCCATTCTTTTTTGCATTTAACTACTGACCTTGTCTGCATTTTATTGGAACTATATATGATAGATATTGTGTACTGAAAGTAAATCAAGAGTTATGTGCAAATGCAATTATCAACAAAATAAGAATTATGTTGTTTTCAAAGATCAGTATGGTAAGCAAAAGCATTTTGTTTGTATTTTATCATTGAAGAAGAAATTGAGATTATTGATTGGTGAGGAAAATTGAAAGCAAAAAGTGGCAACCACTTATCAACTAACATCCAAACCTGGTCAAAGTTTGAGTAGCTAAATAATAAGTTAAACTCTATATAGACTATATTAGTAGTTTCACATACACAAATTGGGACTACACGTTCTTTTCAACTTTGATTTGTTTGTGTAAAAATAAAAATATAGTCAAGTACATAGTAAGCTCCGTTCCTTCAAATACGAAGGAAAGTGAACTTTACATTACAATGTTTATAAGATTTAATATACATCATCATTTCTAGAGATAAAGATAAATAGATAATGATGGATCGGATGCGTATGCGTATGAACCAAATAATAAATCTAATACATCATCATCTTTAGAGATAAAGATATATAGATAATGATTGATCGGAGGCGTATTTACCAAATAATTAGATTTAGATGTAATATTTTCTGATTCTTGTGGTAATATGATTTATCCTTTATTTAATGTGATAAGTATGATTGAGAAGTGAGTGTGGTCTGTGGAGTATTAGTCTCATGGGATTTGATATTTAGCTAATCTTATTGCGCATGCCTTTACTCTTCTTCTTCTCCCATTCCACCAACTTCGTTGTCTCCATCCTACTCCATGAATAATAACATGAAATATGTTTTCCCAAATATTAAAATAACTATGTGTATCCACCATATTTTATTTCATTATAGAAATTATTCATTTTAGATTTTCGAACAATTATGTTAAGGGTAGTTTTCAGATAAAGTTAATTGAATAATAAATCTGCTGAGAATTCTGTGTATTTATTAAACCAATTAAATAAATAATTGTATTTTTATTTTTTTAACAATCGAATGTATTTCTTTAAAATTTTGGAAGTGGTGATTTTTTTTTTTGTTAGTCATAATATGACATGTATAGATCATCACAACTGACGTACAGACTCATTAGCCTAAAGTGCTAATTGGTAAACAGACTTGAAAAACTGCATAGATTTTTTCTAAAATAAAATCTTAAAATTCAAATTTTATCTAATGAGACTTTAATTTTAGTTTAAAGATCGTAAAAGTTCTAAAAATTCTCTTAAAAACACTCACAACCACTTTTTATTTTATTTGTTCTTTGTTACGACAATTTAAAAAAAAAAAGTACACAAGCTGGTTTTTATTTTTTTATTGTCAAAATTCTCTACAAGCATATCCTAATAAAAAAATGCCTACTGCCACAGTCCCTACAATCCATACCAATCAGTATCTAAACGGGATGTATAATGTAGGTGAAAGTGTATGATGGTGAGAGGCTCATTAGACTTATGTACCATTGCTACTAGACTACTGTCGCTTCATAATTTTTGGAAGTGGT
This sequence comes from Odontarrhena argentea, assembly GCA_900406245.1. Taxonomy (NCBI): domain Eukaryota; kingdom Viridiplantae; phylum Streptophyta; class Magnoliopsida; order Brassicales; family Brassicaceae; genus Odontarrhena; species Odontarrhena argentea. The sequence goes on along the minus strand of OVAF01001813.1, from coordinate 6,116 downwards.
GTTTAACGAATAATATTTTTAAAAATGTAAATCCAATTAAAACTAAGTTTAATTGAATGTATTTCACATAGCGGTTTTCTATTTCATGTGTAGTTCGAATTTCATGTGACTGTAATGTGATTGTTTAGCTCGATGTGCTAGACTTTTGGACTATGATTAGGACTTTGTAAACTTTGCTCACTGGTTCAACTTTTTGAACCGTTATATATATTTATAGTTTCTGTTGACAAAAGAATAAAACTTAATTTTGTTAAATTTACCAACTCAAGTGACGTTTTAAAGGCTCAAGTTTGGAAGGTCTGTAGCTCGACTAAAATCAAACAATTCCTTTGCAAATGGTGAATGGTTCTTTGGCAGGCAGCAATGAAACATTTAAAAGATAGAGGGATATGTATGTCAGTCCCCTTTGTCCATGATGTGGGCTTCAGGAAGAGACGATTAATACTTTGTTTGAATGTTCTTAATTCAGTAGCGAAAACCTAGCAAATGTCCCAAATTTTCTCTGTTGACAATACGTTTCCAAGGGGATTATGTTAATTAAATTTTTTATGTTGGTGCCTACCTTCAGACCGTTCTAGTAATGATGCGACTCATGTATCTATAGACCTGTATGCATAGATTCTTTGGTTTATTTGGAAATCGAGAAACAAGAAAGTTTTACAAGGGGTAGAATATGAATCTGAAGATGTCCGAATTTTCGCAAAACAAGAGTGTTTGACTTGGCAAGAAGCACAAACCAATGTGACACTGGGACTTGTGGGGAACCTTTTTTTACTAAGCCTATGTTTTTTTTGTCGGATTCACGGCTCAAGGAAGAGCTTAGATATGACAGTGAGATTGGGATGGTTATGCTGGCAAGGTTTTATACCTCTTTTTGTTAGGTGGGTGTTGTATTCAGTTTTAAAATGCGCTAGGCGAGGGAAGGTGTAAGGGGTCCTTGATCTCGCATCACGCCTAGGCGAGCTTAGGCGATCGCCTCACATATTAGAAGTGCAATGATAAAAAAATGTATAGATATGTAGAAAGCAATGAAGGATGCTCCTCTACAAGTTATACACATGTTAAAATAATTGATTCATCATTTAGTCTCTCTTGGAAATCTAGAATTTTGAAATCTTGAAATAAACTGTCATACTACTGAAACAAAAAAATTCATTAAAACAAAAAGCACAAAAAAAAAAAAAAAAATCAACATTAGAGTTTTGAAACGCCAAGAGGAACCTAGAATACTAAAAACCCATATCATCACCATCATCTTCGTCGTACTCAAAAACCTCTAATTCGTTCTCATAATCTTGCTTATTTTCAACTGAAGCATGGTTATCTTTCATCTCATCATCATCATCATCATCATCAACCAACGACAGAATTCTATGAATACGAGATTGTTCTGGAGTGGACCCGCCGCTATAAAGTAGCAACACCTTTTCCTTTTTCATTTCTAGTTGAAGTTGTTGTTTCTCTAGTAAGATAACTAGGACATCATTACACCCTTCCAGCCACTATATTGTTCTCAACGGGAAAATAAAATGAAGGCGGATTGTTTGGATGTTTCGGCCCTAAGAAGAACGCGCCAATTTTTCTATGTAAATAATTTAGAGCCAAATTCGACCTCAACTTAGATATTTTATTTTAGTTATTAATGTGTGGTTGATTAAAAAAAAGTGATCATATCGTAGCACAATTATGTTTGTTATGATGATAAAAATTAAAAATTTAAAATTTTATTGAATAATCATAAAGTACTGGCAATTTTTATAGTGTAACTGGTCCAACTATTAAAAATGAAGCACCAAAATTTTCCTTCTATGATATGATATAATATTATTTCTTTGATTTTCTCTACCACACTTTCTCTATATATGTCACGAATTGTAATTGTGCTAATATCTAGAACTGTAAAAGTGCAATTATTTATACCAGGAGTTATGTTTACTCTCACGTGACACCAATGTTCTACAAATCAGCGTAGGCACTCGTCTAAGCACCCAACTATGTACATCAGAAACGATTTTAGGTAAATCGGTGATTCGATTTAGGCAGTTTAAATCGCCTAAAACTCGGTCAAATTGTTTCAAATAGACCAAATCACTCTAGACGGCGGGTTTAACATTTTCTTTAATTTGGTTGTTTATTTATTTGATTTACTTCACTTAAACCAACATTTGCTTTAGCCTATATTTTGTCTTCTTTTTTTTCTCTTAAATTTTCCTTACAATTTTTTGTTTTAAATATTTTATAAATTAATATTTCACTATTTCACTATTTCACTTAATATTTTGCACTTAGTTAAAATATATAAACTACTAAATAACTGCTTAACGTCTAAACTTCGCCTAAACTCCAATTAATTCCATTAGACATTGGACCCCTAATGAGCGCCTAGTAATTAACCGTCTAGCAATTTTTTGAACGTTGCATAGAGGTTAAATTCCTATTTTTCTCTCAGCACTTTTTTCTCATTTTGCATTCCCAAAAACCTCAATCCATTCTATATCCCCACTCTTTTCTCTTTCATTTTGATTATATTCTCTAACCAGTCATTCTCTCTACTAGTCTACTCCCACTGATTTTCCGATCTCACATCATCTTTTTGGCAAATCTCACTAAACGCTTATGTGGGTTGTAGATAAATATTAAAGGAGCGATCATATAAAGACAGAGAGACGAATTTCATATAAAATACTTACAAAAATCATATTTTATATAGTACATTATTTGATAAATAAAATCATATAGTTAAATATCACGTTGGAGATGAGAATACTGGACACATTACTACGTATGTATGCCGGTTTTTGGATGTAGTTATTTAATTTTTTTTTTTTTACATCATTTTAATTGTTGTTTTATTGTTGCTGATTTTTAACATAAAATGGTTCATATTAAGTTATGAATTTTAATTCGACTTTATGATTAAGATAGTTACAAAAATTAGTTTATGTTAATTTGATTTAAGCATAAATAGGTTAGATTTAATAAATGTGTTTATGAAAAGTTTTTTAAGTAGGAGTGGACATTCGGTTACCCTATCGGGTTTCGGGTTCGGTAATTCGGATATCGGGTTTTCGGATTTATGAATATACTACCCATTCGGGTTTTCTAAAAATTCGGGTCGGGTTCGGTTTGATATTTTTCAGGTTTGGGTCGGGTTCGGGTTTTGGTTGAAAACCAAAATTTCCAGAATTTCTTTGGGTTTGGTATTACTCGGCAAAAAAAAAAAAAAAACCCGAAAGTTTAGAAACAAAACCCGAAAAAACTAGAAAATCGAAGAACATCGAAAAAAACCAAAGAAAAACCAAAAATCCTAAATAAATCAAATACACAAACAAACGTATTAGATGTTTTTGTTAACATTTCAAATTCAATGCAATAACCATACATACACTTGCAACATAAATTCATTTACATATATAATAAAAAATATTACAAATACCGGATATAGGCATAATAATCGAATTGAATAATAAAAAAAAAACTATAAAAGTTGTTTAAAACAATATGAAAATATCCAATGTTAAATCTAAATTTTTAGAGGTTAACTTATATCCCGGGTACTTCGGATATCCATTCGGTTTTCGGTTCGGTACGGATTCGGGTTTGGGTTTTTGAATTAAGAAGTTTAGAACCCATTCGGATAATTTTAAAACTCGGGGTCGGATTCGGTTCGGATAAATTCGGGTCGGACTTGGATTTTTTTTCGGATTAGGTTTTTTTGCCCATGCCTAGGTTTGCTGCTGCTTTATTCTTCGTTGGGAGATGCACAAGGATTGATGAAGCTGGTAGCACTTGCTAAGGAGCAAGGAAATAATGATGTCTCATTTCTTTGCTTATATATGTTGGGTCGAGTAGAAGAGTGCTTGAATCTGCTGGTGGAAAGGTACATAATTACTGCCCACTGCATTATAATATATAATCTTGCAACCAGGTGACACCAGCTTCCGAGATATTCTCTCTGAATTGGAAACGGGTGGGCATACAACACTCTTAGTGTTTCGGGCCGATGATAATGAAGCAAACGTTTCCAAGGCAATTCGTAAGTTTGCCATGATCACTTAGGTGTGGAGACTGTTCTTGCCTCTTCCAGGGATAGCGGCGGTGAGTAATAAGGTCAGAAAAGGTCTTTTTGACTAGAAAATGAAGGAGAAGAGGAGAAAAAAAAAGGAAGTTGATCTGGAAGTAGCAACTGACCCTTATGACAGATTTGATCTAATGATAGAGCTCGGTAGATTAGAGATCGCACATGTTAGCGTGGAGTTTATACCATTTGAGAAGCTTTGATATCCATGACTTACCAATACATGCTCTTATTGCCATTCATCTCTTGACAGGAAATTGCTGAGAAGCACAGAGACAGAGTGAGTCTAAATGGAAGCAACTTGGAGAGTTAGCTATGTCCATGGGGAAGGTGACTATATTTTATTGCAACTAGTGCTCTTGGTTTTCTTACAAAATTTAAAGCCAGTATTCATTTCCTTTCATCTTCTTTCCCTTGCGTGGATCATGTTAGCTGGATATGGCTGAAAAATGTTTGAGGCATGCTTTGGATCTGAATGGTTTGCTTAGGAGTGGGCATTTGGTTACCCTATCGGGTTTCGGGTTCGGTAATTCGGATATCGGGTTTTCGGGTTTATGAATATACTACCCATTCGGGTTTTCTAAAAATTCGGGTCGGGTTCGGGTCAGGTTCGGGTTTTGGTTGAAAACCAAAATTTCCAGAATTTCTTTGGGTTTGGTATTACTCGGTAAAAAAAAAAAACCCGAAAATTTAGAAACAAAACCTGAAAAAACCTGGAAAATCGAAGAAAATCGAAAAAAACCAAAGAAAAACCAAAAATCCTAAATAAATCAAATACACAAAAAAACGTAATAGATGTTTTTGTTAACATTTCAAATTCAATGCAATAACCATACATACACTTGTAACATTAATTCATTTACATATATAATAAAAAATGGTACAAATACCGGATATAAGCATAATAATCGAATTGAACAAAAAAAAAAAAACTATAAAAGTTGTTTAAAACAATATGAAAATATTTAACGTTAAATCTAAAGCAAGAAATCAGTTCTTCCCCCGATACGGATTCGAGTTCGGTTTTTTGAATTAAGAAGTTTATAACTCATTCGGATAATTTTGAAACTCGGGTTCGGATTCGGTTCGGGTAAATTCGGGTCGAGCTTGTATTTTTTTTCGGATTCGGTTTTTTTGCTCATGCCTAGGTTTGCTGCTGCTTTATTCTTCGTTGGGAGATGCACAAGGATTGATGAAGCTGGTAGCACTTGCTAAGGAGCAAGGAAATAATGATGTCTCATTTCTTTGCTTATATATGTTGGGTCGAGTAGAAGAGTGCTTGAATCTGCTGGTGGAAAGGTACATAATTACTGCCCACTACATTCTAACATATAATCTTGCAACCATGTGACACCGGCTTCCGAGATAACAAATGACACCGGCTTCCGAGATATTCTCTCTGAATTGGAAACGGGTGGGCATACAACAAGTCGGGCCGATGATAATGAAGCAAACGTTTCCAAGGCAATTCATAAGTTTGCCATGATCACTTGGGCGTGGAGACTGTTCTTGTCTCTTCCAGGGATAGCGGCAGTGAGTAATAAGGTCAGAAAAGGTCTTTTTGACTAGAAAATGAAGGAAAAGAGGAGAAAAAAAAAAGGAAGCTGATATGGAAGTAGCAACTGACCCTCATGACAGATTTGATCTAATGATAGAGCTCGGTAGATTGGAGATCGCACATGTTAGCGTGTAGTTTATACCATTTGAGAAGCTTAAATATCCATGACTTACCAATACATGCTCTTATTCCCATTCATCTCTTGACATGAAATTGCTGAAGAAGCACAGAGACAGAGTGAGTCTAAATTGAAGCAACTTGGAGAATTAGCTATGTCCACGGGGAAGGTGACTACATTTTATTGCAACTAGTGCTCTTGGTTTTCTTACAAAATTTAAAGCCAGTATTCATTTCCTTTCATCTTCTTTCCCTTGCGTGGATCATGTTAGCTGGATATGGCTGAAAAATGTTCGAGGCATGCTTTGGATCTGAATGGTTTGCTTAGGAGTGGGCATTCGGTTACCGTATCGGGTTTCGGGT
>OVAF01001812.1:0-19154 GCA_900406245.1 Odontarrhena argentea | reverse complement strand
AAAACCCATCTAAACCATTTAACCCGATTGTGTAACAAGATCACATTCGGTTTAACATTAATAAGTGACATCTTATATCTTACGAAAAGCTTACACACTTGACGTTTTTTTTATAGCATTTTTTGTCTCTATATATATATATTGGAACAACAAACCGATCCATTATCTTAGATCGACAATTCAGTGTTTAGAAATTTTTAGGTTAGTATAGAGATGTTCTAATGAATATTGATAAAATCTAGATTGGAAAAAGAATGACTCGCTAGTTACATAAGAATCTCTGAATAAAAATGGTAGTATTTTTATATTTTATTGAAATTCGTATTTCTATGGATATATACATATTATATTTCATGTTTTCTAATTTTTTATTCGTTATCAAAATTTACAAATTATGTTTATTTATATTAAAAAATTTCATAATTTTTATTAACCAAATTAAACATGGTTCTGTATATATTCACCAATTAAACAATTTGTTTTTCTTTCTTATAAAAACAATCTTGGAGATATGAGAAATGACACGTAAAAAAAAGAAAGGAAATATAATAGATATTATTTTAATTGTTCAAATCTATGTATATAAATTTGTTTCGAATTTATCTCATCGATTAAAAATAAAAAAAATTATTATGAATCTAAACTAAAAGGATCTTACCCATTTTACATTGGTTGACATGGCTATATAAGTCATGTTATACTGTTCCATAGTAAGGTAAGAATTATGATCTCTATTTCGTTGCCTTAATTTACATGTAATCTAGTGGTTTGTGTTATTGACGTCATTGTATCACCGCTGGATTCAAATCTAATTTAATATATGATATTGTTGAGTTGATGCCAAAAAAAAAAAACTATGGTGAAGGGTGTAGGGTTTACCGTTAAGAAACAAGAGATATATATATATAAACAATATAGAAACTAGTGAACCTATATTATCTACTCTAAACCTGATTAATTAGACAAAGAAATCCTTTATCAGCTCAAGAAAAATAAATTACTAGCCTGAATGAAACGTATAAAAAAACGGTGCGCAGAGCGCAGGCTTTGTTTTTCTTCATAAACGGTGACGTTTTTGGATCCTTGTCCTATCCGATTCTTAAAAGTTATATAAACCAAAAAGAAGAAATTAAAAAAGAAGAGATACGAAACGAAAGGAACATGATGATAAATTGATAATGCACGTAACTAAAAAGCTGAGACAAAGATTTAAAAGAGGAAAGTACTGATTACAAGAGTGTCATTGTTGAAATGTATAAAGATTTGGTTTTATGATTGTCTTAGGCTGCGAATGGGAGAGCGGTTCAAACAATGCGGTTCAAGCTGTTCAAGCGAATTAAGCGGGTCAAGTGCGGTTCAAGCGTTTCAAACTGTTTAGAGTAGGTAAAGCGGTTCAAATGTGAATAAATATGTGTGAATGGAAAAAACGGGTCAAGCGAGCAGAATAGTAAAAGTTGAATTGATTATATTATTAAGAGTATTATTTAATATTTATATGTAATTTAATTATTTAAAATAAAACTAAATAGAATATATGTATTTACTTATTATATCTATAATAATTTAAATTTAATTAAAAAATTAGAATAAAATTTTTAGATATGATAATGTATGCAAGAAAAAATATTAGTGATAAATATAGGTTTCAATAACACATTTAATTTTTGTAAGAAATTTTAAAATAATAATTTATGATTAGTATAAGATAATTGTTTTTAAATATTTTATTATTAATTTTTAATTTGAAACATGTTAATGTCTTCTCTTTTAACTAATACCAATCATTCTTGAAAAACACATTTCTTATTTGTTTTCATGTTTTCATATACATGTTAATTTGATTTGTTAATAAAATAATAAAACACTCTAAATAGTAAAAATGGATTTTATTTCTATCTCATTTTACCCACTTTTTCTCTTACTTTTTCTCACCTTACATTTTCTCTCCCCCTAACGTTTTTACTATTCAAGATGATCAAAAAAGAAAAAACCATTCACTACATTGGGAGTAAAATAAGGTGTGGTTTATAACCCACTCTACCCACACTTCCGCTGCACTTCCCCAGCCCTTCCATTCACTACCTTAATCTTTACTACACATCTCTACTTTTGTCGGCTCGACAGTACCGTAGATTCCCAAAACCGACAACGCCCATTTCAATATATTCCACAAATTTCGGCTTCTTTTTTCTCTTTTCTTTTTTTTTGTCATCGCTTTTGTAGTTTTGTTTTATATAATTTCCTTGATTGGTACGTAATATCACCAAGTAAAACAACCTAGGAGTGGTTGAAATATGTTTGCTCTATAATATAGAAGATTAAACTTAAACAGAACTGGTTAAGAGTTATTCTTTGGCTCATGAAAGCTGCAAGAAAATTATATAAATTTTCCTCTTTTGACTGTGTTTAGAATTTGAGATATAATTGTTAAACATGAGAATCCATTTTGGCAAAAATTATATAATATGTGAAGCGATTTATTCAGCCGAGATGCACCATGTACACGGATCAAAAATTAAAGATCCGTAAATAGTCGGGTTACATTTCTTAAAGTATGAAGTTTAAAGAATGTGTCGCTGACAAAAAACAAAAAAAAAAACTTCATTTGACATTCCTAAAATCAATAAATATACTTCGTCATTATATTGTATATATTTTTTAAGAAATATTTATATATGTATGTGTCTTCTAAATCTTTGGTTCATTAAATGATTTCCAAGAAGCTTTTGTAAAAAGAGACAAAAAAAAAGTACCTCTCCTTCGCATTTTGTTGAGCTTCAAACGAATAAATTAACAAAACCACATATATGAATATATGTATAAATATACTAATTAATCATACCTATGATGAACTTTAATCAATACCAACGTCGTCTCCACTTAAAAGAATGAAAAAGAATATATAAATATCCCATGGAGGGTTCGCATGAGAAGAAGAGAGCAAAATGTAGCCGAAGGACAACTTGCCAGAACTATATATGTTCATCATATCATCATCAACATTTTATATGAATGATGAACGAATGTTCCGGCAAGTCATCCTTGGCTGCATTATACTCTACTCCACTTCATGCAATTCTACTCCATTGGGGGAGCATGTTGATCAAGCTTCATGTGAAACCAATGTATTAGTTTGTGATGAGTTTAGAGAATGGAGTGAGAGGAAGTATTTATAAGAGAGGGTGATATAACTATGCAACGTCTCCGGTCTAATATTATAAGCATTTTTAGAGATATGGGTGATATAAATATTCGACCATGAGCTAAAGATTCCTATAGCAAGTGGCTCTAGTGCTCAACAACATAAAGGTAATAATGTCATAATGTCAAAAGACTCGGCCTTTCTCGAATGGCACGGCCTTTCCACCATCCACTCATAATAAATCTTGTACACTTCTCCAAATCTTTACATCAATATCTATTCTCTCATATGTATATTAAATCGGTAGACATATATATATATATATTCTGCATTAAGCTCTAATTTGGAGAGGTGTCATGTATGTTTAGAGAAAAACCACTAACCAATCTAAGTTAATGTCTTGTAGTTGTTATTTTTCTTTTGTCAACCATGGTCGGCCCATTGACCTAAACCGATTTAAATTAACGTCGCTTAGTTATTCGGATCAAAATTTAACAGTTCTTCTTTTCTAGAAGAAAACTCATTTGTCAATATATTGTACACAACTTAATATTTAAATTCACAGATCATGTGATAATTTGATATGCATGATTAGTGCTAAATTTTCTAAAGGAACAGCATGGAAGGGGAGAGGGAATATATAAGCTAGCTGGTGCGCGCAATTGGTCCCACTACTTTGAACCAAAGAAATGTTTTTACTTGTTTCTAAAAATATATTCCTTTCTCGGGGTAGAAAGTATAAATATATATATATATATATATATATTTATAAACCAAGGAAATTCCGAACATTTGGTTCATAATCTCCCTCGGTGTCCGGAGCCAGCCGTTGATAATACCACATTTAAGGCGTAAATCACTCATCCCAAATAGATTCGAACTAGTGACCTTGAATATCTCTCAAGTACCACTAGACCAAGAGCCACTTGGTATAAAAATATATTTCCTCGAATCCTCAAATAAAAATATATTCAAGTCAAAGAATATTTGCATTAGTGGTGATTGGCCTCCATGCTAAAGAAAGAATCAACGAACTAAAAAAAAAGGATATATACAGATATGGACTAGAGATGTTGTGAACTTGTGACTTGAAACTTGAAAGATATGTATGTACTTTTATTATACAGATTTATAAAAGCAGTAACATACTTCTATATATATATATATATTTATTTTTTTATATATATTTGTTTGGGTCAAACAATATTTCTTTTTATATTCTTTTTTTTTTTTGTCAACTATTTATTTTTATATTCATGTTTCTAAATCTTTACATAAAATGTGCATATATAAGATGTATCATCAGCTGTTCTTGTCTTCAATCTTTTAAATGGTACAATGAACCTCATATTTATTTTAAATAAAATTACGAAAACGAAACAATGATATAGTACTATAAGAAAATTACCGAATATTTATTTTTTTAAAAGGATTTGACTTCAAGGACTAGATTGCGTTAGGTCATGTGATCTTTCCTTAATGCTCAAAGAATATAGCATAAATTCACTGGTGTTTTTTGTTTTAGTGGATTCAATTGGTCAATTAGTCGATGATGTTAGTTATTATCAGTACAATAGCTATCGATCTCAAATTTGTTTAGAACTTGCACAATTATAAAAGGTTGTTATATAGATAGAAAACTAGAAATGGAATCTAAAAGTTGTGGCGGCCGCCAATTGCAATACGCACCGCCCTTATCTTTGAAGTTTGCATATATGTTGGTCGGGACATGAATATATATCTAAAGCTTCAAATGTACGTTAAGTCTTTTTAAATTTGCTTTTTCACCATTTGTTAGCTAGGAAGTCATTTTTATTTTTTAATTTCAAAAGATTTTTTTTCTGTTGTCTTTAAATAATATTGAAAGGAATAAATTACATATTATGCTAAACCAACCATATTACTCATTAATTATAAATTTTACGTTTTCCCATGCGGCAAAGCGCATAAAACTTTTAAATATCTGATATTTATTTATTTAATATATAGTGACTGTAACATAATTATATACATATATATACTTAAGTGATAATTACTTCGTAAAGAGGTACATTTTCATTTTGTGATCATTATCACAATTGAGAACAAAACAAAAAAGTGAAGTAAGAACTAAGAATTATGAAAGAGAAAAGATTGGTGAATTGATTCCATACTAAACATGTTTAATCGCTACTGACTTTCTTCCTAAGATGCGGTTGAAGATATAATATAACAGTCTTCTCCCATTGGCTATTTAATTTAGTTGATTTTTGAATCTCATTCATTATTTCTTTGGTCACACTACTTTTTTCTTTTGTTCGTTCTCTTTAGTTATTGTACAATATTAATAAATAAAAAATCATGAGCCGATGTCTATATTACTTTTCAGATCGGACACAAGATCATATAATATAACTTTTTTCTCAAATATTAATATTATTCGTTTCTTTATCATATATGTTTGGAGACTTTCGATTTGTTTTGTTTTAGGAAATTTTACAAGTTATAAGAGTTCATTCATTTGGTTTGATATCATTGGCTAACCATATTTTTCGTCACGTAAATTCTCCTTTGAGCAGAGGTTTAATTGGTTTACCTTTATTTTACAAATTTTGCTGGCACCATACATAGACAATTAATACATAGTGATAACATTGTCCACAAAGATATAAATTATAAATGCCGGTCTTGATGTTTTTACCACATTAACAAATATTCTAAGAGTTTAAAAAATGAATAAGCTCATCTTTTTTATATCAGTTATTGCTATATATAATTTGAGTTGAATGAAGCTTGTAAACCAAATCGTGTGGTAATTCGCAATGAACTCATGCCTGGCGCTGTTCTCTAATATCATCGTCGTTGCGATGCAGGATATGGGAGTAAGATATTTAAACTTCAATATGACTCCATTTGTCATTGAATACTCATCCTCGTTCGAGAATGTCTTTTAAAAAGAAATGATTTTTACTTTTATTTTAAAATTAACTAATTTTTACGTAGCTCTTTGTTATAGATAAAACACCTGTCTTCTAGACATTTCTACGTACTATAAATAATCACCCCAAATACCGAAAAAGTGGCAGTGTCACATGGTTTTTGTTGGTTACTTGTCCAATAAAATATTTTTACAGGTTTCGACATCTTTATTCTGTGCCAATTTATAAGTCATGTGGAAAGCTCTGCATGACAAGTTATAGAATAATCACGAACATTGTCTTGTAATAATAATGCCTAGATATATAAAATAAGTTGATGATTCATGGATTACGAATTACAAACATATAGAAAATCTTCATTTAGGTTATGAAAAGGCTAATTAAAAAGATAAATTACATACCATCTACGAAATCGGCTAAACAATCCCTTTGTTGAAAGGCAAGCATTCTCAGGGAAATGTCATATCCAACTGCATAATCAATAAGTCCTGATGCACCAAGCACAGTCTTACCCTCATCTTCGATAGACGATCTGACCAAAGCCGCGCAAAGAGAAGATGGACTGTCTCGGACATAGAGTCCTTTGTTTGGGATTGTGTAATTGAATCCTTGGAAGTGGAGAGTGAGTTTTGGTAAGGACTCTATCTCTAGACGAGCTTCGGTTGTGAAACACATTAGCTCGTTCATTTCATATGCGACCGTTGGTTCAATCTGTGTCATTAATTCTTCCTTCACCTTCTCGTAGAGTGATGGCTCTAGACGCGTATAGTACGTCCCAATATCTATTGCCATTGTACTGCTACTCTCGTTGCTTCTTATTCTAATTAAAAAAAAAATGTGAGAGATATTCATATTGTCGATATTTTACAAATTTATTATTTTTTTTTCTTGCAAATATATGTATTTAAAAATGGAAAACAAATGATAAAATTATTTGAATACTGGCTTCGATTGGTGACAATGAAAAATTAAAATGACGGGATAATCAAACTAAAAATATTTTTATTTAACTAAAAATCGTATAATAGTATGATAAACTTTAAATACTTGTCTATAATTAAAGAAAAATTAGATATAAACGTGATAGTGTAAATATGTGTGATTGGTAAAAAAAAATGTGAATTCCATAGATATTTGCAAGAACTTGGATTCTTGAATTTTTAAAGTTAAATTATTCATTTTATAAATTCCATAGCTCTTAGTTGGTTATGCAAAATGTTTAGTGGACTAATTCAAAAACACAATCAAATAATCTTTCCCTCCAAGTTAAACTGTCTAAAATCCTTGGCTTCAAAAAAGATTTCAACCTAATTTTTTATAAGAAATAAAATTTATCATCTTGTCCATAATTAAAATTAACAACAAGGTAAAATGTAGTAGGAGTGATATATTTATACCTCTGGTGCTCAATACTGATCCCAAAGAGAGCAAGGTGATAGGAGAAAGATTGCATCTCCGTCGTGTTTAACATTGGAACCATCATCATATCGCCACCATAATCAGCTACTGATCCTAGACGAATGTAGTTACGCGAGCCGGCAGAGGAAGGCCATAGACAATGTGAAAATCTAGTGACACGAAGCTGCGAAAGTAGAGAGAAACGATGAGTCGTTAGACTCACTCTACCATCAACACCTCCTTCATCGTCTTCTGGCTGCGGGGCGCGGTTACTACTAGTCCCGCAGCCAAAGACAAAACCATGAACTACAGACAGAGAGTTCTCTTGATCAGTGATCGAAGAAGTTAGCTGAAGAGTGTCGGAAACGAGGTAGCCTGCGCTGAAAGATGAGATATCGTAGCGACAGAAGTCGGTAGGAGTACAGAGAAGAGACAGAGAAGCTGTTGTTGTTGTTGTGTTGTGAAGATTTGTGGAGTTGGTATTGGTGGAGAGATCATCACGAGGACAGAAAGAAGAGTTGTTGCAAGAGATTGCGGAGAATGTGTTGGATGATTTGCCATCGTAGCCACTGGTTCTGTCGAATGGAGAGCATTGGTGGTCGTCGTCACAAGAATCGCATTCGAGGAAAGTGAGATGTGTAGAAGAGTCTAGTTTGAGGTTGAAGGTTCGTGTTGGGGTTCCTATTGTGAGTACGATGTAGAGATTTGATTCGAAAGGTAAGAAGAAACCGGTAGGTGGGTCATTTGAGGTTTCATCTTCAATTTCAAGGCTAGAGTTATGAATTGGTATTGTGAAGAGGAGAAGAAGAAGCAATGGACTTGATGGAACCATGTTTTTGCTTGAAGTGTTGTTGTATAGGTCAATGCTTATAAATTCCAACACTAACCTACAGTAGTTATTTTCTGCTTTTATATGAGACATGTAACAATGTAACATCGCCAATATTTAATTAAACTATCTTTGAGTTACCATGATAATTATTAAGTAATTAAGATATAAGAATTTTTGGTTAGCATTGTTGCACCACGGACAGTATAATTATTTTTTTTATTTTTTTTCATGAATGTTACACCCGGCTAATCTCGCGAATTAAAACAGCAATCGAATAGCTTAACTCATCAATTTTTACATAGATTTTAATGATTTATCATTTCGACTATATATGCTAAATTTAAAATTTTCTCAATATAGTTTTCTCTTTTGCGACAACAATTTTTTATTTTCTATCAGTAATATTTTATGATTACTACTATTGGATGCATTATTATTATTTTTTGTTCAATCACAAAATTTTAATTATAAAACATCATTTAAGCTTGTATATATCCTTTTTTCATAAATTTTTTTCACATCATAGCATCTTTCTAGATGTGCATGTAACTATTAATTATTTTTTATATAGTAGGACTTTTGGGATTAAGTTTCATTACATTAATGTTTGATAGATTAATATATACAATAATCACAAATTCACGTATCAAGTGTGGCTTAGATGTATGGTTGGGTTGGTTACCAAACACATCTCCCGTGATTTGGTATGGATAAGGTGAACGTAAGGCTTAAATTAAAACAAGTTACGTGGCCCAATTAAGATCACAACTTTTGGGCTAATGGGCCAAACACGTGTGAGAAACAACAAAAAGCCCGGAAAGAATCTGTCTCATATATTCTGTGTAAAGAGATGTGTGGAGCCCACAAGAATCTGCGGTATAGATTCATTACTTCGCGGGGGTTTAACTTTTTTCGCGTTTGGTTGGTTCCTCCAACAAAGAAGAAAACGAAACGCATGACGCGTTTTTTTTGTAGATCCTTGTCTTCTTCACCTACCTAAAAAGCTCGTTTTGACATTTCCATATAAGAGATTATTCAACGCATCTGCTTTCTTCTTCTTCTTTTATTTATGCGGAATTCGCGATTTCGTGGGAGCAATTCTGGTTCATTCCAGGTGAAATTTCTCATTTTTACGATCTGGGGTCGTTGATTTCCGATTTTGACTCCAATTTTGATCTGGGTTTTGTAGAATAATCGGTGGAGAGTAGTGTTGGATTGGGTCTTGTCGTTTTTTGTTAGACTCTTAGCGAGTATCAAGAGAGCTTGGCGTAATTTTGTATCAATGGGTTGGGGAAATATTTACAGAAGAAGAATGAAAGTCTTCTCAGTTGCTGTACTCGTTTACCTCGATTATAAGGTAAGCTTTTGATTTGCTCTTTTACTGTTTTGTTCTGTTTGTGTTTAAAGTTTCGATTTTTTTGGTTGTGGTGTGAGTGAAGGGTGTTCAGCAGAAGGAGAAGTGGATTAAGAAGTCCAAGGTTCCTGCTTTGTGGGACAAAGCTCATGATCGTAATGCTAAGCGTGTTTTGAATTTGATTGTGGAATTGGAAGGGCTTTGGGTGAAACTTGGGCAGTATTTATCTACTCGTGCTGATGTTCTTCCTCCGGCTTATATATCTCTTCTTAAGCAGTTGCAGGACTCACTTCCTCCTCGTCCATTGAAGGAGGTTTGTTGATCTACCTGAATGTTAACTTTAGAGGATATACAGAACGTTTTAATACTTGTCAATGTTTCTGATTTTGAACTTCTCTGATATGTGACTGCTTTGTAACTAAGCACTATATGTACATTCTTTTCTTAGGTTTGTCGAACTATTGAAAGAGAACTGGGGCATTCCATGGATGTTCTATTCAGCGATTTTTCTGATGAACCTTTAGCTACTGCTTCGGTAAAATTCTGGAATCTTTTCGAGCCTGAGATGCACATATACCTTCAAGCTAGTAGTAGCCAAATGCTTCTAAGCCACTGTATGGCTAGAAACTCGTATGCTTTTTTTAATAGTGAGCTCTCTGTTTTGTAGATAGCACAGGTTCATCGTGCAACTCTAGCTAATGGCCAGGACGTGGTTGTTAAAGTTCAGCATGATGGCATTAGAGTGATTATATTAGAGGTCTGGTCTTAGTTTTATTCTGAATCCTTTAAGATGAATAGTGGGAGCTAAAGTTGTTTATGACTGTTGGCACTTCTTTGAACTCTCTTCTCTTTTAATTTTTTAACAGGACTTAAAGAATGCAAAAGCCATTGTTGACTGGATTGCATGGGCAGAACCACAGTACGATTTTAACCCCATGATAGATGAATGGTGCAAGGAAGCTCCAAGAGAACTCGACTTCAATATTGAAGCTGGTATGCTTCATATGCATACATAATGAATAGACTTAAATTTCATCCTATGAGACAACAACCTTTTCCCTAAAGTATGTGATTGCCTTCCATGATCAATTTCTGGGGATGAGCTAGTGGTTCTGAGATATACTTTACTGGTTTGATATTCATCTCTGTCAGTCTTTCTTGCATTGGCAATTTTTGTTGTTCGGGTTATGCATGTACTACCATTATCAACACATTTTCTTTTAGTAATTATGGCTATGTTCAAGTTCGAGACAAACATAGTAAAAATAGGCAGAACTCTGTGTCTTTGAATTCCTTAGTCTGAGCATTTTCAGGTTTACGATTACACGTCACTGAGAAGTGCATTTACTGACTCCCTTTTTTCTGGTTTTTTTTCTCAATATGTAGAAAATACCAGGATTGTATCCAGGAATCTCGGGTGCAAGAAGACGAATAATGAAGTTAGAAGTGACAATCGTGTTGATGTCTTAATTCCAGATATAATTCAGGTTCTTATCTCTACTGTTCTTGTCCTACTCTGAAGCTTCGAGGATCTGAAATTTCATATTCAGTTTTTGTGTCTAGGGTGGAAACACCGACCCCCTTAGTGAGAAACATTAAGAAATCCAAATGCTAAAAAGAATTATATATATAGATGAATTAGTCATGTTTACCGTTGGTTATTCTGTATTATGGATTTATGGTATCTATGATGCAGCATGCTTTTTACATTCGATAGTGTTTAAGCATGCGTGAGCAGAAGTAGTGGACCAGTGTAGCTACTGTGTAACACAAATTGTCTCAGATATTCAGCGTACACAATGCAACATCAGCAACTAATGACTTTAAAAGCTGTTTTATTTGTTTTTGCTACTTATATTTACACTTCCTTTGTTGCTTCAAATGGCAGTCGTCTGAGAGTGTACTCATTCTTGAGTACATGGATGGAATTCGCTTGAATGATATCGAATCTTTAGATGCTATTGGTGTGGATAAACAAAAGATTGTTGAAGAGATCACTCGCGCATATGCCCATCAGATATATGTTGATGGATTCTTTAATGGCGACCCTCATCCAGGTGTAGTCCTTGACGCTAATTTTCTGTATGGATTTCTCCAATTATTTTCTGTCTTGTAACCACCATGCTTGGTTAGACCTATAATTGTCATCTAATATAACTATACATCTACTCTTTGCAGGAAATTTTCTTGTCAGCAAGGAACCACCACATCGTCCTATTTTGCTTGATTTTGGGCTTACAAAGAAACTCTCACACACCTTGAAACAAGCGCTAGCCAAGATGTTTCTAGCATCAGCAGAGGTTTGTGAAAGTCTATGCAACACATCTCTCTTGTTCATCCTGTTTTACCCAACCTGTTATTCGAGCATATTGTAGGGTATTACAATAGTAAATTTGTTTGTGAAAACAATTTGAGTTTTAACACCAAAATAAAATAAAAAAAGTCAACCAACTGCGCTCTGGTCATGTGAACATTTTATGTTTATGATTTCAACTGCTTAATGTCACAGGGGGACCAAGTGGCGCTTTTGTCTGCCTTTTCAGAAATGGGGCTGAAGCTGCGGCTTGACCTGCCAGATCAGGCAATGAGTGTGGCAGGTCTCTTTTTCCGATCTTCAACTCCATCAAACGAAGCTCTGGTATGTATATCTACTTCTTTATTTCATAGCTTTGCTTTCTCTTTTCGGGTAACTTTAGTGGATCCGCTCTTACATCCTCTCTTTATAGAAAACACTGAAAACCCTGAACGATCAAAGAACGCAAAATATGAAAGTTATACAGGAGAAGATGCAGCTCACCGGGAAAGAAGTTAAACGCTTCAATCCAGTAAGCATGAATTTCTGTCAAGCATATGCCTTCTTAGTGACGGTGTACATCTAATTGAAAACGTTTGATGCAGATAGATGCATTTCCTGGAGATATTGTTATTTTTGCAAGGGTCATTAATCTACTCAGAGGTATAATGTGTGAATTTCGCTACATTACCTCATTACATCAAAGGAGTTTTCTCAATTCTAGTTCTTTATTATTTTTTACTTATTTATTGCGGCGACTATGTAGGACTCTCATCCACTATGAATGTTCGGATCGTTTATCTGGACATCATGAGACCGTTTGCCGAATCCGTTCTGTTGGGGTAAGTTCCCTTGGAATTTTGTAGATCATTTTGTCATCACCTTGTGATTATTTGGTATGACCATACTGTGATTTTGGCAGGAGTATCAGTCGAGGACCAACTGTAGACGCTCATTGGATACATGACTCCCCAGTCCATTCTGATGTAGAGTTAAAACTGAGGAAGCTGCTCGCTGAACTTGGGAGTATCCAGAAGATACTTGGAATTCAGGTGGGCTAGACTTTTTTACAGTTTTGCAGCTTTTGCTTGTAAGAAGCTTATTTGTTTGTAACTCGGCCATGTTTATGTAGGTATGTGCGTATAAAGATGGGAAAGTCATTATTGACACTGCTGCGGGAGTGCTTGGAAGATATGACCCTCGTCCAGTTCAACCCGATAGTTTATTTCCTGTTTTCTCTGTGACAAAGGGTGTCACTGCCGGGATGATACACTGGCTTGTAGACAAAAAGTGTGTAACAATTAACGTCATAAAGCTTGAGTTTTCATGTGTTCATTTCATACACCCTGACATTTCGAATCGGCTTCAATTTTTTCCATATTGGTCTCATTGTTAATTCGATGATTCTTGTTTGCAGAACATATGCTTAGTCATACTTTATTAATGGTTAGTATATAATGATACAGAAAACTCCAGTTCGAGCAGACTGTGGGAGATATATGGCCAGGGTTCGGATCAAATGGAAAAGATGCCATAAAGGTATAAGGAATTACACTGTTATGTAAACATTTCTACAATCGATCGTGAGATCTTGCTTTTCATTTTATTCCCTCTTTTGTGTTTTAGGTCCATCATGTGCTTAACCATACATCCGGGCTGCACAACGCCTTTGACCCTGTAGGAGAAAATCCTCTGCTTATATGTGACTGGGATGAATGTTTGAAACGGATTGCTAGTTCATCACCTGAAACAGAGCCTGGCGTTCAGCAGTATTATCACTATCTCACATTTGGATGGCTATGTGGTGGAATCCTCGAGGTAAACTAGTCATAATCTTCATTGTTAACCAAGTGTAAAACTCATACGAGGCTCCAATCTGTAACTTTTTTTCTCTAACCTCTACTATGTTAATTTCAATTTTGAATAGAATGCTTCTGGAAAGAAATTCCAGGAGATCCTCGAAGAATCCATAATAAAACCCCTAAAGATTGATGGAGAACTGTACATTGGAATCCCTCCAGGTGAATAACAAACATTGTAAATTAGGCTAGCACCTCTGGTACTCTACTTAGAATTATCTGACATCTTAATTATAGGTGTTGAATCTCGTCTTGCCACATTGACGCTGGACACCGATGAACTGAGCAAGCTTCCGTCCATTGCCAGTCAGCCTGAGCTTCCTTCCACATTTCAGCCTGGAAAGATCTTACAGATAGCAACCAACTTGCCAGTCTTATTTAACACATTGAATGTGCGCAGAGCCATAATTCCCGCAGCTAATGGACATTGTTCAGCCCGTGCACTTGCACGGTACTATGCAACTCTAGCAGATGGCGGCCTAGTGCCACCTCCACATTCCACTTTATCCCAGCCACCACTTGGCAGCCACACCCATGTTCCGAAATTCCCATCGCTAGATGACTCAATTAAAAAGAAGAAGGGTAAGGAGATACCGGCTACAGAAAAGCTTAAACCAAATGATCATAAAGAGAAGAGGCAATATGATGAAAAGCGGTTTATGAGTGCTGGTCGCAGCAGAGAGTCAAGTGCAGAAAGTTTAGCCAGGCTAGTCAATGATACCAGCAGTTCTGCTGGCAAAACCGAGATGAGTAGCAATAGTCATCAAGACGATATTCACAATATGTTTGGCAACCCAAGGATCCATGATGCTTTTATGGGCGCTGGAGATTACAGCAGCTTCGTACTGCCTGATGGAAAGTTTGGACTTGGTTTTAAGCGTGTCACTTCACAAGATGGGTCTCTGGTTGGCTTTGGACATTCGGGGATGGGAGGATCAACAGGCTTCTGTGACATCAAGAACAGATTTTCCATTGCAATAACAGTGAACAAGATGTCTCTAGGAGGTGTTACAGCTAATATTATCAGGCTGGTTTGCTCAGAGTTAAATATTCCGTTGCCTAAGGATTTCTCCATTTCAAGTGGTATAGGTCCAGATCTGGAGATGGGTGCTCCTTTAATCAACTAAGTTTATAGCATATATATCGGTCGTAGTATTCGCCTTAAATAGACATTGCTGGAAAGTAAAGTGTAATGATCAGTTTTTTGTTTGTTTGTCGGTATACTTAAGGTACTGATTTCATGCAATTCCCTTACCGGAATGTAATGTTTTTCCTATATATACCCATATACCCCATATCTTAAGTGTACCATTAGCAGGAATGTTTTAATAAGAAAGTATGTTACATATAAGTCTGACTAGTTTTTTCGTTTCTTTTTTCCAAGTTGATGTATATGTATTAGAGAGCTAAAGAAGGTTTCTGGATCTGCGATATCTAAACTTGAGTTTATAAAACAAACAAACATGACACTTTCATTATATGTTTCTAGCTCTATAGCGAAACACATGAAATTCGCAGAGTGACCGTTACATGTGGTACAGAAAGAGAGTCATGGCCACATATCTGTGACGCAGCTAACAGCTTCGCTACCAAGTCCAGGGCTTGAGTTCTGCCCAGAGAGTGTGATTCCTGGGAACATAGATTGGTCGCTGTGGACTGTAATAGCGGGAGAGGTATTTCCTGTGTAGTGCAGACTGTTGATGGACTGTGGTAGTGGACTTAGATGAGTTTGCAGAAGTTGATTCAAGCTGCTTGTTAGGGACCCTCTAGCTACCAAATCTTCTGCTAGTTTCACCTGTAAGTTACTTAACTTAGAACATTCCAAATACTATTACTTTCCTAGATTGAAAGAGCAAGTGATTGTATATACCTTGACTCTCAGAGTTTCAACATCTGATTTGAGAACTCGGTTATTTGTTCCAGCGGTACGAAGCTGTTGTGTTGCCTCTATGAGTTGCTTGTACAGAGTTGAGTTGTCTCCTTTTAGAGAATCAACCTTGAAGAAAACACAAGGTTACCATCAAAACATAACTATCTAATTGGCTACAAAAACTGCTATTTTGTTAACCTACCTTAGACTCAAGATCTGCCAAGGCCTCTTGTTTCCTTCTCCTAGACCGCTTCGCTGATTCCCTGTTTGAGAACTTCCTGAGTTGACATAAAAAAAAAAAGAGAAGTAAATAAGCTGTGATCAACTTCTATGTCTCTGTCTCTCTCTCTCTCTCTCTCTCTCTCAGTGTTTTCTCGCTAACTTTTTATCAGTATGCAACAAGATACCTTCTGATACGTTTTAAATCATTTGGATCATTAGTCATTTCAGACTGGCCAGCTTCTGTCTCTGCATCTTCTTCATCAGAGTGATCATCATATAATCCACTCGCGGTTCTCCTAACTCCTCTTACCTCAGGTTTATTTGCTGACACTGGACTATCAGCTGACAGATTCTCTTTGTAGAGATATAGAGGCGTACACATGAACATTAATATCAACGCTATTACAGAGAACACATAAAATCATTCAAAGTGACCCACACGCATACCACAGATAGAGGACTGAGCATCAAGAAACGGTCCAGGCAGAATCATGCTCTCAGTAAACAAAAGACCATCTCTTAACTCACAAGTGTAATCCTGCAACCCCAAAAAAAAACACAAAAAGCAAGAATCTTACTACAATCCCTGGTTCTTGATATTGACGCAAGCAAGCAACATGAACAAGAGAAACAACTGAAGGAAGAAACAGGAGACTAACCCGGTTCATAAGATCGAAAGAAGGGTCTAGAGGGCTTGTGTCAAGAATAGATTCTTGTTTAAAGAATTTTGTGAGATACTCTTCTAAAGCCAACTCAGAAGCACTTCTCTTCATACCAATGTCTTTAGCCATGTGGTTATCCATTTTTCTCTCTCTCTTTGCGAACACACAAGAAGAAGAAAATTGGTGGGAAAAGTGAGAGAGAGGAGGGGAAGAGTAAGTTGTGATAGACATCTTCTTTATATAACACTCTCTTCTTTACTAAAGTTGTGAAAAGCCTTCTTAATGGCTAAGCAAAACTAAGATTGCTTTGTCAATGCAACGTCCTCATCTTTTCAACTTTTTTTCTTTTAATGACAACAATATAACAAAAGAGAATAGTAAAAGCAAAGGTGGAGAGATCTTAGGCTCTATATTTTTCTTCATTCACCTCTGTGTGAATAGTTTTCTACAAGATTTTTTTGTCTGCTTGTTTGACATGAACAGTTTTGTATAGAAGATTATGGTAACAATTATATACTAATGATAACCTTAATCTTTAGCTAAAGAAAATAGAAAGGTAGTTGTAGACTGTTCCAATATACTCATATCTGAATTTGAACATGAAACTACTATTGACTAATTCAAGATTAAGATACTAGTGAATCATATTTAACAAGCAGAGTAAAATCTCTCTAACTTAATAATATATAATTTATTAATTTAGAGAATATACAGAGGTTTTACTATTACGAAAATAGAGAAATAAATAGTAGCGTAGTCAAATGATGGAACTATATAAATACAAAATTTACCAAATGATTTCATTAAACACTAAATAACTATACATATTCTTTTAGAATATATGGAATCACCTATTTTGAGACTTGATTAATTAGTAATATAAATCATAGGTATTAAGGACGTAAACAATATATGTTTTGTGAAAACAAAATGATATATCACTCATCACCACAATACCTAAGACCTAAGAATATTTGGATCACTAACAAACTAACAACACAATACGCTTCTCCATCTTATTCATGCTTTTGTTTTCTCTTACTTTTTCGTCACATGCTTTTGGAAAGCAGATCTAAAGACATTTCTTTTCTCCAGCACCAAAAATTACTTTTATTTCTCTAATGTTATTTCAACTTTTGGGTGTAAACCAACTATTTATTTCTTTTGATCTGCGATTCCCTAATTAAAAGCTATAATATTTCACGACAAAACAATAAAAAGAAATAAACTAAGAAATGTAACTTTTAAAAACCAAAAGTGATTTAGATCCCAATAACAGGATTCGAAAAAGTATTCTCTTTTAAAATACTGTTTTACATTAACTAGAACATTCGAACCTAATGTATTTTTTTAATTTTCTAATTTTAATTTACTGTTCGTGTAATCTAAGGTTACTAATAAAATTCAAGTTCAAATAATGTTAACAAGAATTTGAACTTGAATTTGAATTTCAAACGTTGACAAAAAAAAAAAAAAAATTGAATTTCAATTTGAATTTTCAAATTTATTTAATTAAATAATGTTTGGAGAATTGTCCAATGATGTGTGGGCATTAATCCATTTTTTTTTTACTTAAGAGTAGTTATATAAATGTATGAGTTAAGATGTACTTTGATCTTACTACGACATGATCTATGCTTAGTGAACTAGGTTTACTCGTTATCGTTGGGGATACATGTCTTTAACGCTAGTCCGACTACTATTAGGACCACTCTGATGGAGGATGTTACGGGCTCTACGCAACCTAGCTTTATTCATATTTAGTTTATTTTATTTTATCGGGGGCTTGACCCCCTTTTGCATACCAAAAAAAAAAAAAAATACTACGGCATTATCTATTGGCTAGATGTCATTAGTTATGCACATTAATAGCACAAGTTCAAGGCTTCGATTCTATAGTTAAATGATTGACATTCTTTCATCATAAATTAGATTTATTTTTATGATGTTGAGCCAATATGATAGTATATGAAAGGAAAATAGTCATACATGTTATTGTCAAAATTACTGCCACACTTACAAAATGTAAGCTTTCAAAAAAAAAAAAAAAAAACACTTACAAAATGTATTAGCATGATAATTAAATGATTGCTTGCTTGTTGCTTGCCATTATGACTTGGTTTTACAAGGATTATGTTTCAAAGAGTACTAGGAAGCATTAAAAAGTTTCATTTGAACCATATAATAGAAGCACATATGAAATATTAAGGAAATATTAATTAAATTTTTGAAACGGTCTTTCGAGATCAAAGTAGGGTTGAAACGGTTATCATGCCAGTCTCACACACTAGAGTTCCCAACTGAACCATGAGTTTTACATTTTTTACTTCTTTAGAATAACAATGTAAATATATATGGTTCAATATTTAAACAAACATCCATTTATATATTCAGTAATAGTCAAATTTTATTTTCCATATGATAATAAACATTTATTAATAGTTTTAGCAAGTTTCAAGATAATTATTTTGATTTATAGTTTTATACCAACATCTAAAGCGTATTATCATTTTTCTAAAATTTTTAAAATTATTATCCATGCGCTATATATACATAATATATATATATATATATATATATATATATATATATATATATATATAT
>OVAF01001811.1:204-19161 GCA_900406245.1 Odontarrhena argentea | reverse complement strand
TATATATATATATATATATATATTAATGGACCAACTATAAGACAAAATATATATTTTCACTTAAATCCAATATATTAATGAGACACTATTAATATTATAAAATTCGATGTTTTCATAATTTATTCATAATTAATTCGAGATCATATGTTATATTCATAATTTGATACTCATTAATAATTGTACATTATCATTTTCTATTCAACTATAATTCATAAATAATCCGATTTTGTATGTTATATTTATATTATAAAATTTGATCCATATTATAACTAATTATTTCATTACAATTTACACACACACATATATATATATATATATATATTATGTAACCATTTATAACCCAATGTATATATTTCACTGTAAACCAATATATATTTATATGTCTATTTTTAAATTATTTTTCCTTTACAATTACCTACTTGCTGATGAACATGTAAGTGAGGTTTTATTTTTATTTTTATACGTTTTTACATTATTTAACTATATCTTTATAAAAATATATTTAAAATATAAATTAAGACAGTTTCATTAAAAATATATACATTTCTATACGGTTATGTAAAATATATTATTAAATCTATAAGAAACCGAAATATATATTTACTTTTGAAAAATATATTCTTATACAAAAAATCGAAATAAAAAAACGAATAAACTTTTTAATATAGATGCATATCAAGAGAGGATTTCTTATCTTACGGTTCATCATAGTTGTGCTCTTTTTATAATAATATTTTGAGCCACCAAAATTTTTCATAGGCGATGTGAGACTTTTTTTTAGTATACACTTATTTTCTTTATAAATTAAGTAATTTATATCCGTTTTTTACTATTCAAATAATGACATATGCAAAAAAAAAAAAAAAATGTTGATTTTTTTATTCAATATGTGATGTGAAAATTAAATATTTTCATAAATAATTACAAAAAAATAATGTAAAATCAGAATCATAAAATAATATTCAAAACATCCCAAAAAATCAGAAAAGAAATTATGATTAAAAAAATACAAAATGAGAATTATTTATAAAAAATCAATTTTCTTTGCAGAAATATTGTCCCAATGAAAAGAGCTCAAAAGTCCACGTCACATTTTTTCAGCTATGTCACACTTACACATCAACATTTCTCCAAAAAATTACTTTCTAAATAATGATATGATTGTCATTCTTTATCTTCGTCTAGCAGACTATTGACGTGAGATTTTTTCAGAAAAATAATTTTAAAGTTTTATTTAAGTAATAGTTTTGGTTGTCAAGATCTTTAGGTGTAGGATGAATATTTTTAATCCTCAAAATTGGTGGTACTCTTTATCTTAATTTAGATATAGGCCGTGTGAAATGTTTTTCTTTGTATTATCGTATTAAAATTATATTGATAAATATATTTGATTTAGAAAATGGTAATTCCAGGAAATTAAATCTACCACAAAAATATATTTTGAGTAATTAGGGGAAACTCTTAAGATTTTAGTCACAAGTTTCAAACATCGAAAAATAGCTAAAGAACAAATGTTTTGTTTGGACTTTGAATGTAGATATCTTGAACAGACGATTGTTGTATACAAATGGTTATACATGTCTTGTACCCGCAACCTAAAATATCCAATGATACATTTGACTTAATTGCAATCATCTAAAATTAAAAATCAAGAGATTAAGACATGAGATTCGATCTTACCATCAACAACTTTCCACCCTTTAGTGTCTCGAGATAGTTCTCAGGTCATATATCTTCTTTTTCTTTGCCTCTTTGTACCAAATTCTCATATGCGTTTGCTGTAAATAGGGAACCCCTGTAAATACAAACAAATTCAGTAAAATAGAAATTAAAGTTTTCATAGGAAAGTTTCTTTGTCAATCCTTAAGTCTAGGAGCATCTCCAACCCAACATCATATTGAACACCAATTCTCATTTTGGTGTAAAATCATTTCCAACCCAACATTATTTCCAACACAAAAATTGTGTAAACCATTTTTTAACACTAAATATGGTGTAATATTATTTTTTACACCTTTTGGTGTTACACTTTTTTATTTATAAAAAGATTATTCATATTTTTAACATTATCAAGTTGATTGTTATAAAATTTATATAAATTTTAGATGTATAATAATTATGTAAAACGATAAATTTGGTGAATATATACACTTTTATACTTTCTCATTTTTCCAAAATTTGATATAAATACTTTTTCATAGGTATATAAAACTTAAAATGCAAAGAACATATATTTAACGAAAATATAATGAAACAAAGTGATCAGAAACTTTGAAGTATATAAAGTACCAAAATATCTTTCCTGTTTATTTTTTCCGTTATTTTAGTTGTGCAATGTTATATTATATCTATTTTAGTTTTAGTAAAAAGTAATATTGTGATTTTAGTGAATTAATATTAAAAATTAATAAGTGGGTACATTTTCAATTTTGAGAAATAAATGGCATTACTTAAAAGTAAAGTTTATGCTAAAAAAAAAAAAGAATATACATAAAATGCACTGACTTTGGCCTAGTGGCAAGTGGTATGCTCACAAAAGGCAGGTAACACCAGTGTACCCAAGATCGAGTCCCACTTTCTACACGCTGAATTATGTAGGGCTTGGCTATTGGGCCAGAACTAGCTGAAAGAATATATGGTTGAAGAAATCGGTATTAATATATGGTTGAAAAAAAAAAGAATATACATAAAATTTTTATTTATGGTGTGAATGGTGTAATGGGTGGAATACCTTAATTAAATTTGGTATAAAAAAAAAAGTGTAATGGGTTGGAGATGCCTTAAGAATATACGATATATTTTTGTAAATGCATATGGAGCTACATGACAATGAATTTAATATTTCATCCAACGAAATCACATTTACGTACGTATAACCTAGAAACATCCATGATACTATAGAATTATACATTACACAAAGAACAAGTTCCTAATTTGTGTAAATAAACAAGCAACACCTTTCAAGTTTAGTCCCCACACAAACGACGAACATAGAAACTGCAAATCGCGATTTGAAGTCCTCCTATAGCGAATTCAACCTACCTAGAGAATTTGGAGCTAGGATTAAGCAACAGGTGAAAAAGCTGAGGACAAATTTGCTTCCCCAACCAAACCAGAAAGGATCCAACCAGAACTTGGAAAAGAAAACCTGAAGATAATCCCACATAAGAGAAGGACCTCGAACAAGTCCAAGAGTAGAAACAAGGAGCAACTAGCACTTCAACAGGTGAAGCCGGAACCTGACCGCAGAACGAACCCGAAGAAGCTAAGACGAACGCCAAAGATGTAGGAACAAAGAAGAAAATGTGAAATTGAATCCACACAAAGGAAGAACCTGTCAAGGAAACCGGAAGCTAATCACAAGCCGACAAAAGGAGAATGCCGAAACACACAAGGCAATGGATTTGCACTCTTGAAATCAACATGCAAAAAGAAGGAAACCCAAGAGAGCAGAAAACTGAATCGCACAACAAATGATAGATCGGAGCCAATCTAAACCAACAGAGATGAAAGGGATAAGATCAACACACATGCATAATCTTGAAGTTTCTGTCACCATCACCGCGGTTGCACATCGAACTCCACCGAGAAGAAAACAAATAAAGAAAAATACAATAGAGAAGGGATGGCGGCGGTGCTATAGTAGCCACCACCGCCGATCCCAAACAAGGCCAAATCTAGATTTGAAACTGAAGGTAGAGAGAGAGCGGTCGAGAGAGATATCTGGTTGAAATATTTTTATATATATAGAAATAATATTTATTATAAAAGATAACAGTTCATACTTGATTTCTGTGATTTCTAAACATTTATGTGTGTATTATGTCAAAACATCAATTACATTGAAACAAACGGATTACATAGTATTCAAGGGCTACGCTTTTTCATAGTTAGGCCAAAATCATATAACAAATTTATCGTTTCATTCATTTATCAGAAACTGAGACTATAAGTTTTTTGAAAATTATGTATAAAACCCACATTAAGAAAGGAAAAAGAATGAAAAAAACAAACAAAAAAATAGCGAATATAGACTGAGGTTTTTCCTTCTTTTATGTCTTTGTTGTGTGTGTCTAGTTGATCTGTTCACCGATCAAATCCAACCCTACAACCAAGAAAGAGAGACCCTGGAACAACAAGAAGTAGAAGTGAAGACCGTGCGCTGATAGAAAGCTCCTTGCAGCTGCGGTTAACAACAAGAATGCAAGCCCAAGCTCTTTCTTGAACACCATGTTGGTCTTCTTCTTGTTCTTTGGCCTAAGTCCTCCAATGCTCTTCTTCGTAGTTTCTTGTTCCACAAGATTCATCTCTTGCTCCTTAAGTTTACTCAAAAGCTCCAAACCGGACTCTGAGTTTCTCCTATGTAACTTCTCTTCCTTTTCAGCAAACGCTAACAAATCTGATTCAGATGATCTCCCTGTCTTTTTAGTCACAACCCACTCATAAGCTGATCCTAGCTGGAATAGGCCAGAGATCATGGCATTGAACTTGGTTATCGACATTGTGTTTTCGAAAAGGAGATATGGAATTAAGAAAGGGAAAGATTTTGGTGAAGGGAGAATGTTGAGAAGTGAAATGAAAATAGGAACATAACAGATAATCCACAAAGGGAGCTCTGCTTCAGGTATGAACATCGTCAATGGGAGAATGATGCAGAAGAGTGTGAATGAGTAAAAAGGTAGAATCAACTTCCTTAGAAGAAAGAAGAGGAAGATCAAATTAGCCTTCTTTCCAATCGATATCTGCAAAATCAAATCAGAACACAAAAACACACAAAGTGAGTATGTGTTGATGTTAAACTATCATCTCTAGTTTCATTGTAATGTTCTTTACCTTTGACTTTATGATTGAAGGAAGGCACAATCGGAAAAGTTGCATTGGACCAGAGTGCCAACGATGTTGTTGTTTCTTGTAAGCTTCATAAGACTCAGGCAACTCGCAAGTGACTTCAACATCATTGAGATATATGAATTTCCAGCCGTTAAGGTGTGCTCTAACCGCGATATCCATATCCTCCACGGTTGTTCTTTCGAGCCACCCGCCAGACTCTTCTAATGCTTTGATCCTCCAAACTCCTGCGGTTCCGTTGAAACCGAAGAAGTTGAGAAACACACCGTTCACTTGTTGTTCTACTTCGAAATGGAAACATAAGTTTATGTTTTGAAGCCTCGTGAGGAGATTCTCATCTTTGTTTATGAATGACCATCTTGCTTGGACTAGTCCTAGTTCTGGATTACCCTACAATAAATAACACAACATAATGTAACAAACTCATTTAAATTTCTAACAAAAACTTGCATTTGCAAGATTATTTCACTAATTTTGATATATATTTTTTCCGTTTTCATTCTTTATTTAACAAGGTTGATTGTTTGAAACTCGTTTTCGCAAAAAAAAAGTTTAGTTTGCGTTGACAAATGAAATTGATATGCACTTTTCTATGAAGGTTTTTAAAACATATTTGAATATATATACTTATAAAACAGTGATTAAGAACTCAAATTGTAATAGTAAAACACTATTTGTGGTATGAAAATATGCTTTAAAAACAACAAACGGGAAGGAAAATGTGAAAGCCAAAGTTGAACATATCAAAGATTAGGTTCACTAGTTTTCATCCGAAAATCAACCAAAGACGTTGAATTTTATAAAATTGGGTTTGTCGGTTATCTTGATTTACGCATAACAAGTAGGAATTAAGTAATGAAAAAAATTTAAACTGAATTCGAATCCAAAAATTACAAAGTATGGTCATGCAAAAGTTGAATTTTATTGATCAATTTTTTATAGTAAAACACGACATTAAAATTTTAGAACTATTAAATAAAATAATGGATAGATCTTAATGGGATCTTATAAATTTATAATCAGTAGTTCAGTACTCTAACAACATATAAGTTTAATTAGTCGACGCTAAAACAAAAAGTTTAATTAGATTAATGCGATCATGTAGAAGTTGATTTTTGTTTCTTAAATTTTAATATTAAAATAAACACGACCATACAATTTTAGAACTACATTAAATTAAGTAAAGGAAAAAGGCTAAATGGGATCATAATTAGTACTCTAAAAACATATAAGTTTGATAAGATTTGCAAAATCCTTGAAAATTCATAGATAGTAATATGTCAATAACTAAATATATCTAGATTTTCATTAAAAAAAATATAAATTTGTCGGTTACTTTGAACATGACCCACTGGAAAAAGAAAGAACACAAAAACAACGAGACAACTGTCGGTGATGAGTATAATTGGAAGATTATTTTCCATATAAAAAAACAAAAGATAAAAAAACAATTTAAAAAAAAAAAAAAAAACAGAATTTCCATTTATAGATAGTGTTCATACCTTGAAATGAGGAACAGTCTTTTTGAGGAAATCAGGATTAGGTTGAAAATCTGCGTCGAATATAGTAACAAACTCGTAATCCTTAACATAATCACATGTCATGGCCGATTTTAAATTCCCAGCTTTGTAACCAGTTCTGATCAACCTATGCCTGTAGATAATGTTGACGCCTTTCTCGGCCCAAGCCGATACTTCTTCCTTTATCAACATTTGCAAATTTGGATCGTCTGAATCGTCTAGAACTTGAATCAAGATCCTATCCTTTGGCCAATCGAGCTGCGAAGCCGCTCCTATAGATTGTTCATACACCTAACACAAAATAGTGATTTAAGACAAAAGTGCGTGACACCATTTCGACTGGTCAAATGGCGAGAGCAGAATTAGTTTACCTCTCGTTCATTGCACATTGGAATCTGAATAAGGACCATGGGGAAATTAGAAGGGTCTTCCAAATCGAGAGCGTCTTCGGTTATCTTGGGTTCGATTCCTTTATATTTGATCCAGAAGCAACCGAGGCAGAGGACTAAGCGATCAAGAGACTGGATCAAGAAGAGAACAGTGCAGAACTTGGAGAGAGTGATGACAAGAGGAGCGATGTAATCGGATCGAAACGAGAGCCAGGCCATGTAAGACCATTCGACAAGCCCGTAAACTTCCCAAGACGGTCGGTTTATGATATCGAGATTCCACTTCTTGTAGTGCGCAACGATCTCTATGGACAAGGCAACAATGGAGATAACAAGACAAGCTTTGATGAATCTGTACATTTGTTTGCCTCTGCTTTTGGGATCTTCTTCTTCGTTTACGACGTTCTTGGCCATTCGCTTTTTAACCGAACCGAAAAGCCATGAGAGACATGAGACGACTCTGTGAGCTTTGAGGAGAAGGAACCACGAGAACTGTTTTGGGCTGATGGATTTTCTCTTGTCTGGGATTGAGGATGGATCTGAGCCGTTCATCTCTAGTAAAGAGAAGTTATCTGGCTTCTCCATTGTCACTGCTACCGTATTTGGAGCCATCAAGAAAACGAAAAACAGAGCAAAAGCAGAGCAGAAACACAATAAAGGTAACAAAGGGTACTACTATGAAATGTTTGTCATTATAATAAAGATGTTTGAGTCGTCACTGTTTCATTAAACTCTCCAGAAAAACTGGATCGTTCGATTTCACAGACAAAAAAAAAGAGAGTGATAAGATCAGATTCTGAGATATGCTGTGTAACTGAGAGAGAGAGAGAGAGTCAGAGAAAAGAGACGAGGATCATGTGCTCAAGTGAGCAAACTACTTGTAATAAAGAAGAAGAAGAGTCCACTTTCTTTGAATTTTCCTTTTTTTATTATTTAAAAGAAATTGTTGGATTTTTTACTATATTTTCTTTGTTTGAAAAGTCCAATTTTAATTAGTCAATCTCTTTACAGCTTTCATAATAACAACATTGAACACGGTTTTGAAATGTTAATTTTTCTTTTCATGTGGAATCTAATTACTCAAAACATCATTAAACTTCTAAAAAGGGACACGAAAAATTAAAATATAATTAAACCATGTGTTTTAACTTATATCGTAGTTTTACTTTTATAAATAGTTATTTTGATTACCACCAGAAATTTTAGCTTAGTGTTTTGTATTAAAAGTTATCACTGCGTCATTCATGCATATTGTATATTATTAATAAATAAATAGATAGATATATTATATGGAATTTTGACAAAAAGAAGAAAAATTAAGAAAGTTTATAATTTAACAATTTAGAAAAGTATTGACCTACAAAACCCTTTCATGTTATTAATTCCATAGAAATTTGTAAAATTCAATATGTTCTATTATTCAGTTATTTTATAATTTCTTTGTTTCTTAGAGATATAAATCACTCATCAGAGTTGTCTCACTGTTAGAGATGTTATAAGATTCTAGTAACCGTTACTTTGAAAAGCAAAGCCGCGTCAAGTGATTTGATTATGTATGAGAGAATGAAATTACTTTTTCTTTTCTTTTGTAAAATTCAATATGTTCTATTATTCAGTTATTTTATAACCAGGCGCTCGTGGTCTGGTGGTAAAGGAGGCACGGCTGTGCTGCCCGCCACCCGGGTTCGAGTCCACCTGGCCACCGGGGCTAGCGTTAAATCGCAGCGTTAATTCGCAAAGCACGTGGGTTGCCGCCGGCCTCGTGGGATTNCCGGGGCCCCCCCCGTTTTAAAAAAAAAAAAAAAAAAAAAAAAAAAAAAAAAAAAAAATGAAATTACTTATTTTGAAAAACATTGTCATAAGAACTCTACGTGAACGGATGTGTATATATGTAAATACGTGAGTATACGCGTGTGTATTTTAAATAAAGTGAACAAAAAATACCAAAGCAAATATGATGATTCC
Organism: Odontarrhena argentea; assembly: GCA_900406245.1. Taxonomy (NCBI): domain Eukaryota; kingdom Viridiplantae; phylum Streptophyta; class Magnoliopsida; order Brassicales; family Brassicaceae; genus Odontarrhena; species Odontarrhena argentea. Next base: position 10,439 of record OVAF01001811.1, on the reverse strand, counting down.
AAGAAGAAGCCAAAAAAAACCAATTGGATGATTGGTAAGGAATTGGAGACTGACAACTTGGTCCAGCCAAGACCAGATCATTAAACTTATTGTGTAAAATGTTAGTAAATCCACTTTAGTAAATTATAATATTCTCGTTTTTACTTTTTGTTTTTTTAGTGTACTTTCTCATTTTATATAAAATATATTAATTGCAAAAGAGAACATGCCGTCACTTCATTGTCTCTTAATTTTCATTAGACAATATTAAATAGGGAAACAAATTAGAATAATCCATATTTTGTGGAAAATTACTAATTTATGGAATCCAGATTTTGGTTGAACAGTAATTATATATTTTTGATAAACTAGTAATTTAATGAAAAGCTAAAGAAAGAGATAACCTTTAATCAACTAATGAAAGTCTATTTAAATAGAGGGAAATCGGGCAAAAAAAAAAAAAAACCCTAATTTTACAAAACCTCAAAATCAATTTTATACATACTCTGATGGGTTACAAATGGTGTACGGTTTCGAGATTATTTAAAATTGATTTTGGGTTTTTGTAAAATATACATTGTGATGAGTGTCAAATGGTGTATGGTTTCGATATTATTTAAAATCGATTTTGGGTTTTTGTAAAATATACACTGTGATGGGTGTCAAATGGTGTATGGTTTCGAGATTATTTTAAATCGATTTGGGGGGGTTTTGTAAAATATACAATGTGATGCATTTCAAATGGTGTATGGTTTCGAGATTATTTAAAATCGATTTGGAGGTTTTGTAAAATTATTTAGTATATTTGAGTAGTGTATGTATATAATGAATTATATTCGTAAAACAATTGTTAAGTCCTATTGCACAATGGCAAGTAACTCTCTTATTGACTACCTTGACATGAGTTTGATATGTGGTGAACACATATTTTTAGGGGTTTTTAGAGATCAAAACAACGTCGTTTTGGGACTACAAATTAAAATTTAATACGATCCAAAAAGTTAAGGTTTTATGTGGCAAATTTGGCAAAGTTCAGGCTTTTTTTTGTCAAATTCTGTTGTCCCAAAACGACGTTGTTTGGCAAATAACGTCTACCGGTAATGAATGTTAACTTTTTTACAGAAATTTTTAACGAAAGTCTATTTTGGTAAGTGAATGCAAAGTTTGGATTTTACGAAAAAGTCAATGCAAAGTTCAGATTTTATTTGACCATTCTGAAGTTCATGTTTTTTTGGTAAGTTTGGCAAAGTACAGGTTTTTTGGCCGAATTCCCTCTAAATAAAAGTAAAAGTCTTACTAGTGACCACTATAGGAACAAAATGAATGATATAGGGAAAAAGTATGAGAGGAATGAAAAAGAATAAAATTTGAGGAATGAAAGGAAATTGTAAGAGAAATTGGTTCCTTTTATTCCTTCTCATATTTGATGAGGAATATTTTTGTTCTATAATTCTCTGCATGACGAGGAATTAAGAGGAATGTAGAGGAATCATTTGAACAAAAAATTCCTAACAAGTGGTGTAAATTTTAAGGAATGGAGAGGAATTCAATGTTCCTCCTCATTCAAGTTCCTATCAAATGGTGTAATTGTTTAGGCATGGAGAGGAATTCAATGTTTCTCCTCATCCTTTTTCTTTTTTATGGTCAACATTTGGAGCCTAAGACTTCTAAAAATTTTCAGGAACTGTTAGGTTCAATTCGCAAAAGAGTATTCTTAGTCCGTCTAGCATCGATCGATGCTCTTATTTGTGTCGATCAATGTTAGTTTCAAAATTAGGGTTGTAGTTGGTAATTTGGCTTTGGATACTATAGAGACTTTTAAAATAAACGAAAAGTCCAAAAAACCAAAATTTACCCAATCTGACTTTTTTACTTTAAAGATTTTAAAAGTCCTAAAAACTCTCCTAAAAACACTCATAGTCACTTTTTAATTTATTTGTTCTTTGATACGACAATTTTTTAAAAAGCTAAAGTAGACTTTATTTGTTTTACAACCAAAATTTTCTACAGCCACAACCAACTAAAAAAAAAATACAGTCACAGTCCCCACAGTCCCAACAGTCTGTACCAATCAGTACCTCGAGTTTTTAGATAGAATCTAAAGCGTGATAATCGTTTATGCTCCTTTTAGTTCCAAAGTGCTCCGAGAATGCTTCAACTTGTATATATACTTAGAAAGACTCAACAAGACTCTAAAAAAATTAGAAGATTCGATAAAACCAAAGATATCATGGTTTAAAAATGGTAAAACCTTGGTATGTCAATGGATATGAAAGCATGGTGCTTTTGAAAAAAATGCATGACTCGGGATGGTTAATAACTTATGAAATGGTGTTATTACTACTCATTTATTAAAGATTCATGAGATGAAGTCATTAGATCTAGACTTCTCTGGATCAACGGGAACAATCAATTTTTTGCTCCTTAGAAAATATAGGTATCACCAACGGCGCGATTAGATTCACAAACATTATTAAATTCAAGTTCATATATGGCCAACTAAACACCATTGGCACTGATATCAGTCGGCTAGGCCTATTTAGTTTTTTTTCCCAAATGTTCTTGACATTTCCAAAAACTCTCTATGAGTGCATGCAAAACGTTGGTATTAAAATTGGTTGATCAAATCAATAATACCATCAAGCTTATTTTGAAACATTGAGAATCAGTAAATGTAAACTAGACATTAGCTTTAATGCATCCATAGTCTACTAAACCCAAATATCTATTACGAGATAACTCACTAATAATTATTATCATAGCAAGGGTGATAATGATTAGACACACATGTCAAACAACAAAATAGACAAAGAAAAAACAAACTTTACAAAGAAAAATATGGAGATCCAAACTACCATCATAAGAGAGAATTATAAGATTTAAGAGACGAAATTTAAAATATAGATTGAAGCTTATACGAGGCAAATATAGAATGAAGCTTATGGTAAGCTGATGTATAAATAGTATTTATAAGCCTTAGTATTCGAACAAGGTCAAAACCATCAACATTTGGGTTGAGTATTAAGTAGTCAACAAAATAGAAATGTCACCAGAGATCAAGCTCAATGAGATAGACTTTAGTCAGTCCCTGCAATTCAGTATACTCTTCTTTATCTCTGATCTGGGGGGGCTTATGCCACATGTCGACGAAACAGGCTTATTCAGTTACTTCATCGATTTTAGCTCCTAGAAGGATTCAAATATCCCCTTTATTGGCTTGTATTTTTTTAAATGTAATGCAATGTACGTTTGTAAGAGTCTTAATCTACTGTATATTTGAATGATGTTTTTATATTTGTTAGACCATCTCCAACCCTCAACTCCAAATTTTGCTGCAAAATAGAATAGCTCTAAAATGAAGATGGGGTTTTCTCCAACCCATTACTTCATATTTTGACTCCAAAAAATATATTTGATAATTATTAATTTTTCAAAACACCTTATATTTATCAAAAGTATAGATTTTGCCCATTTATTTTATATGTCATAATAATTTACTAAAATAAAATTATTATATCATATAAAAATTTATTATAGAAATAAAATTGCATTGCATAACAAAAATAAATAAAAAGAAAGTAGAAAATGAAAAATAAAAATAATATAGTTTTGATTAATTGTCACCATATTTCTCTCACAAATGATGAACCAAAGCATTTCGAAGTTAATAATCAGTATCTCTATTCTTATTTAAAATGATTTATCAGAGTATTAAATCAATAGAAATGAGAATGATTTATCTATATATTTCTATGTATTTAAATTTATTTTTAGTGTCATTGTAATTTTTATTGAATATTTTTATGTATTTTGATTTTGTTATCAATGTCTTTGCAACTTTTATTAAGTATTTCTTTTTTTTTTTTTGACAACTATTAAGTATTTCTATGTATTTTTTATTTATATCGTTAGTGTCATAACAATTTTTATTAAAAATAATCATATTTTGAACTATTTAAGCATAAAAATTAAAAGTATTATAATTAGAGGGAGTGTGTGTAAATAAAAAAGTTCAATTCCAAAATGGAGCAACTTCATTTTTTGCTCCAAATATAGAGCAAAAAATGGAGTATCTCCATTTTGGAGTTGATTTTGGAGTAGGGTTGTAGAGGATTTTTTGGAGATATGGAGTTTGGGAGAGTTTTGGAGTAGGGTTGGAGATGCTCTAGAATAGTATTGTTGTTCGCTACAGATTCATTGGAGGTGGAGAGAATGAAAACTACACCAGATAATTTATCGGTTCTCTCCATGTATTTAGACAAGTCGTAAAGATTAAAAAATTCTTTTGTTTTAGTTTTTTTTTTTTTTATGATTCAACATTCTTTGTGATTCAAATTTGAAAGTGAATTTTCCCGTACCTGTTAGAAGTTATTAGAAATTTAAATTGCCCTTTTTTAAAATATCCATTTTCACATATGCCCTACTTCGAAAAATACTTTTAATTTACCAAAAAAATCCTTATGTACAAATTAACAAATTTGTTAGAGTTTAATTTTTTAGTCTTAGGGTTTAATAGATTTTTAGTGGTAACTGGTAAGGGTTGGTTTAAGGTTAGGATATATGGTTAAATCCTTCTAAATTCAGAATTTATGGTTTAATAGTTATCAGGATTTGTGTTTTTAGTGTTTAGGGTTTAAATTTTCTTAGCCATAAAAAACCATTTTGTGGTTTAGGGTTTTAGATTTTTACGTGAACTCTAGATCTACACTCTAGAAACTTGTCTCGTTATTAAAAAATACAAAATAGTTTACACTTTAAAAATATAATTTTTAAAAACATACCATTCCAAAAATATTTTTAAAATATAAATGAAAATGAGCATTTTTAAAAAAATCCACCTAAAGTTAATACATATGTAAGTTCTGAACTCCTAATTTAGATTTTGAGGTTTTTGTTATGATATATGCTAGTGCTACAGAATACAGATACAAAAAAAAAAGGTCATTTCTTTCTGGCGTGGAAATTCCTATTTTTGGGGTAAGCATGGTAACCGTATTCGGCGTAAAGAAAAGCACATGGGAAGTTTTTCTTTTGTATGCATATATATTATTAGATTTAAATTTTTTTATATTAAGATCATAAATCGTGACAAAAAAAAAAGATCATAAATCAGAACATTATTTTAATAGAGATATTAAACTGGATAAATATTGAATGAACCCAGGTTGACTTCCGAAGAGAATTTTACTATTATTACAAGATGAAGTACAACGATACAAGTTATAAGACCCATGTTCACTTAATTTGGTTTTCTCATATGACATCATTTTTTGTAGTTCTTTGTAGGGTGTCAATGAGATCCGCGACCCGCGGGCCTAACCCGTCTGGCCCACCTGCGGTGCGGGTTTGGGCCTCTAATTCGAAACCCGCCTAGGAGCGGGCCTAGCGGGCCAGTCCGCACGGGTTGCCTCTTCGATCTCCTTGATCTGCACTTTACCCATTTGACCTACTTGATCTGCTTGATCCACACTGCTTTACTCGTTCTTCTGCTTTACTCGTTCTTCCATTCGGAGTCGACATCATTCGGAGTCTGACATGATTTATTTAGTAGTTGGTGTAAAACGCCCTGGATCTGGTAAAAGGTACTCCATACTTTATGCACCATTCATAACAATACCTACAATTTTAAACTAACATCTACAATACCAACTCGTTTATGTGGTGGTACTGTAGTATTATAAATACACTAGTACTCTAGGTTCTATTAATGTGGACATTTTACACATAAGCAAGTTGATCACTTTGGTCTTTTGGTACAAATGCTTTATGGTGTTTAATTTTCAAAATAGTATCTTCACTCACGAAAATATTCGGACCTTGCTGTATCCAGAAGAATCATTAATAGCTGTACTCATTTATATTTGTTTTTAGCAAACAACTTCTATGAAAGAAAAAAAAAACTCAATTTTATTAATAAGTATATGAGTTTTCTTGCTGATGGGGATTCCCTCCACTTCCCATTTATTAGGTTTTAATTTCTTAATTGCGTGGCCAACAAACAATAATTTCAAAAACTGCATCTGTGACTGTGTTCTGTTATATATAATACTGTAGAAAAACCAATATATAGTATTATTACGTATGTATGTCATTAAGAGAGGCACATGATCGCAGTTTCACTGAAGTAAGGTCTACCACATGAGAAGGCCAAGTTTTTATTTTTCTTCTATTCTCTATCATATATTCATTTAAATATTGATAAATCTCTATGTTTCGATTTATAATTAATAGGTATCAATAATTAGTCGACAAAAAAAAAAGTATCAATAATTCAATAAGCAATATAGGGACTCATCTAAGATTTTTCAGATGCAATCGGTGGGGTTCTGTTTTTTTTTTAACTATTGATTTCTTATTTCCAATGAAACAATCTTTATCTATGAGAGCAAGTCCAATGGACATATTTTGGGGAGGGTCACACGTTTTTCTAGGCAAAAATTAAAGAAAAAGGTAAAATAAAATAAGAGAGAGAAGAGACCTGTGTCTAATTAAGACCCCCAATTCTTCTTAAAAACCCCACGTGTCAAGTACTAATTGAACAGCTTCATTATGATTTTTATTTTTTTTCTTAAAATCTGTTTATATTTAATTTTCCAACAAAAAAACAGTTTTGTAAAATTAATAGTTTATTGGTATGACATTTTGATTGGGGTAAGGGTTGGACATGGTCTAATGTGTGATAGGTCAAATCACTAATAAGACAATATTTTAACTGCTTACAAGTCTTTTTTGTCTGGACAACTAACTGCTTTGATCGATGGTATTTAATCTACTTTAGCCTATAGTTCACTCATACACATATATTTCAAATGTCTCCAACATCACTATGATCTCTATCAGTTGATTTGTTGAGAGCGAATCTTCGAAACATCTTAAATATTTTTTTTCTTTTTAAAACAGTAATAGGTTCTGGACCTAGACTCGTACATTCTCTGAGACCGTGGACTAGAGCATGTTATAAAGTTTTCCAACATATTAGTGGGATTCAAAATTAACTAAATTTGAGCCAATATCATTAGTAATGACGGGGACTTAAATTATATATATATATATATAATGAATACCACGATAATATATATTTCAAGACGTCTATATAGATAATAGACATAGGAGATTATTATGTAAAAACTCACCTCATGGTGTAAAAAGAACAATATGAGTTTAAAATCTATAATTTTGGACTTAAAGGAACATATGGGTCATTGGGAATTCATGTGGGTGTATGTAAGTGTGTCCTAGCAACCAAGCAAATGCAAAATCGAGGAGATATTGAAGAGATAAGCCAACGTGAACATGGGGCATGTCTTCAACTCTTAAGCTAAATGCTTTTAGTTTCTGTGAATTTTCATTAGCATTGTCACATGTGAAAATGTACTATACACATGTGGTATGGCCTCCCTGGCCATGATTGTATGTATAATCATGTGTCTATTCATTTAAATATTAGATTTCGAATCATTTATTTTTCTCACTTTGATTCTAATAATTGGGCCTGTGGATTTCCATACAAAATCTTTAGGGTTCTCATAATCTACCTTATTTAATAATAATACCTTCTATATCATAATAATTGGATCTGCATTTACGGTTAGATTTGCAATATAATCTTCTACTCTCATTTAATATTTGATTGAGTAAATTTCTTGCTAGTTCAAAGACGGTTAGTTTTAACGACCATCTACTATATATCAAATAAAGTGTATAGTGCATGTTATATTTGGTCCAACTCAAGTTTTAATACACGATAGCGATTGTATATGAAATAATTTCAGGATAAATTTCTCAATGAAATTGTCAAGTGAATAGCAATTAGAAACTTTATCACAAAGGAAAATACAAATTGGGAGCCGACAGTCTAGCAATTGCATCCACGAAATTTACAACATCAAATTGTTATATTATTTCCGGCAACATTAATATAACCATGTCGTAATTAAAATAATGGATCTCCAAATTTATTTGGTCCGAAAGGAAAAAGGGTTCAATATTCAATTACATAGCAAACGAATGGGGAGTATCCAAATAGATGATTCGTATGCATAGTTATGCAACTTAAAATCTTCAAAAACAAATTGATAAGATATCCAATATCGAAAATATAATCGTACATTGAATAATATCAAATCATTATTTGAGAAGTGATTTTAAGGAAAAATGAGGTGTAATATTTACATGACCAAAAAGAAATGTGACGAAACTGTGACATAACCATTTTGATTAATCTAATTGGAAGACATTTTTGGCCAAAATTTTTATCCTGATATGTAGGAATTTTATTTGTTTTTAATTTCCTAATTCGGATTATACATGATCTAATTCCTTCTCTCATCTTTTTGTAATCATCGTATGAGAATATTTACTTTTCACATCATATGTTTAGTAAAAAAAAAAAAATTATTTTGACATATGTCATGATTTGAATTGTAAAAAACTGTTACAAATTACTCAACTCATGAAGAAAGTACAAAATATGTCCTACATCCCATACGAAAATATTTGGTGGTTCAAAATGTTATTATATAAATACCACAACTATGATAACCTTAAGACAAAGAAATCTTTCTTGATAGGGATCCCGATTAAAAGGATTTTGTTCGGATTTAAATTTTGGTTTTTTTATTTAAACGTATAATTTGAAAATCAAAAAAAAAAAATATATTGATTAGAGATTTAATGTATTTTTTATATTTTAACTAGATCAAAGATATAAACATTCCAAATATTTAAATTTGGTTTAAGTATAGTGTCTGATATACAATATTAATCCACATTATATAATTTGGTTTCATCACATATATATTAATGGACCAATTATAAGCCAAAGTATATAATTTTACTTATATCCAATATATTAATGGAACCAAATTAATATTATTAAACTTGAGGTTTTAATAATCTTATATAATAAAGTAAGGTTTCTCTCATAACTATTCACGAGAGGCTGGCATGTGTCCCATTTTTAGAGTTTTTTTCCTTTCAGTCCTTCTCCATTTATTTTTTATTTTATTAGCCATCAATTTACAGTAATTACAACAAAAATATAAATGTGTTTAAAAAAAAAATGCTATCAATTATGCTTATAGAGAAGCGCTTCACATTCTTTTGATATCTTTGTAAAACTTTCGTGATTGATAATTATTGCAAGATATATTGGTCGTATTTCATTTGATCGTTAGTCATATATGATTTTACTCTATATTCGAACAGTCACAATTTATTTGTAAAATGCATTGGGATATATATAAGTTGATAACTTTTGGTTTTATGTTGTTTTCACTAAACATTATATTATTCATACATGGACAAAAATAAATAAAACATCTTCCTCACATTTAAAATTACACCTACTAGATATTGTCTACAAATAAATAAATAACATATATATCATATTATTAACAATATTAATAATACTAGAATATAATTATACTCAAGATCAATATTTCACGCAACGCGTAGATTTTCTCTAGCTTTGAGAAGCTGCCACGTGTCCCATACATTTGCAAAATTTATTTATTAGTCCCTCTATTTACTTTGTTATTATATTTACTCAGTAATTGAAAAACATATGAACAACTCTTTAAAACTTATATTACAATACAAATTTTACATAATTACTACAACTCATGAAAGATTTAGTAAAAAAAAATTATATATCATGCTAAAAATTATTCAATAAAGCTAAAAAGAATAAGAAAATAATTTAGTGTTGATATTTTATATATATTTTAACAATTATCAAAATATTTTTCCTATGAATCTTTCTAAAAATTGCTATCCACGAAATAATAATAAAAATATTTACATTCAATCATATATCATATTTACAAACCTATATTAGAAATATCAATTATATCAATATAACAAACGTAAAATTTCTTCTACAACTATATTTGAGAAGTTGTCATGTGACACATCTTTATTTAGTCTCTCTAATTATTTCGTTATTAGTTTTACGAATTAATTGGAAAAAAAATATGAACAACTCCTCAAAACTTATATTACAATACAAATTTTACATAATTTTTACAGCTCATGAAATATTTAGTCAAAATATCACTATGATTTTTTATTGATAGTACTTATGCCCATTTCATAATTTCATCCACGCAACGCGTAGACTTTCTCTAGTTTATTCATAATCCGAGATCATATGTTACATTCATAACTTGATATTCATTAATACTTTTGAAAAATATATGTTATATTTTTGTATTATATATTCACATAAATATTAATGGAAGAATAAATCAATGCTG
>OVAF01001810.1:0-19165 GCA_900406245.1 Odontarrhena argentea | reverse complement strand
ATATATATATATATATATATATATATATATATATATATATATATATATATATAGCTTAGCCATGCACCATTATTTTGAAATGGGGGAGAAGACAAAATATGAGAGAGAGGTACGTGAGAAAAGGAAAGAAGAGTGACTTTTAGAGGAGAGAAGAGACATGACCAAAGAAAAAAAAATTGAGTAGCTTATTCATAGAAGAAGCCCCGACACTTTACCTTTCTTTTCCCAAAGATTCATTCATTCTTTTATGTTTCTTTGTACTATTCAATGACACTCTTTTCTTTATTAACAATTTTAGTTAAAAAATAGAGACTTGTTTTATTTTGTTTGTATTGTTTATTTTCATGCATTATCATTCCCTCGTCCTCTCAAATTTGCTTTTATTTTTCTCCTTTTCATGATGATTGTGTGTTTGTGATTCTTGCGAGAGCATGGAAGTAAGCAAAAACCATAACTTTATTCATTCACACAAAAAGAAGAGAAATATTAATGCGTATAGTCAACAGATTACCACACGTACGATCTTAATTATTATAGATATTGTTGTTTGGAAATAAAGAAACATGAATCTTATCTCGTGAATTGTAACGTAGATTAATGGTAAAGTGCAATCGTACGGTATAATCTTTTGGTTATTTCCATGGAACGTAAAAAATCTATGTCTGGTCATTTGATTTATCATAGTATCAATGTATTATCAGTGACTTGTTAAGGATTCATAAATCATATACAGACCAAGGACAATATGATGTGTACATATGTATGACAAACGTAAAATCCCACAAATCAATATTTGTACACTAGAGAATTTGTAAATAACATTGCATGAAGATGATGGATAATATATACGTGAAAATTTGAAGAGGATGCAAATTCACATTATCATCGTAATTAAATTGTCCATCAACGTAGAAATGGGATAATAATAATAGTTTAATTATAGATATACATATATAGGACATTAATTACTTTCATGCATTAGTGTATTTGTTTCTAGCTAGAGAAATCCCTAGCTGTATAGCTGAAGCCTAAAACAAGAAACTGAAAGAAAAACCCATATTAAATAGATCTGACTCATTTTATGAGTCATAACTAGCTCATAATACATGAACGAGTGAGATAATGAAAAGAAATCCATTGTGTACTTATCTTCTAAGGTGAATCTTCTATTTAAAAAGAAGAAAATAGATAAAATTAATTCATTTCTTTTTGAAATTCAAATTCATCATATTTATGTAGACTCCCTCAATTTTCTTTTATTTTTATATAAAAGTAAGTGTGATTTGGTATTTGCCATGTAATTTTTGACATAATGAATATATACTTTTGATTTTCTTTTAAAATATGATTTCTCTAGAGTTTACACAGAAAAATAATGAATTTTTAGTAATAAATGCATAATTTTTTCACACTAAACAATTATTCATAACTATGAACCAATGGTAATTCATAGATTCATATATTTTCAATTAATTGTATACAATCTATTACATTAAATAATAGCAAAATATTCAAGAAATCTAATTTTTATAAAACAAATAATAAACTTAACTAGAAATTTCTAACTTTTAGGAACTGTGAAAGTATAATTTAACCACCTGAAAAGAAAATTTGTTTGATAATATGTAAGTAGTTTTAATACTATAATTGTGCAATACGAGTTAAACAGTTAACGTTGAGTTCTTTTTTGTTATTGGTTAGCCGTGTACGTATGGACAACAACTAATTTTGAGTTCTCATGTGTGATGGTGTTTGTTCTCAGTGGAACCTTTTGCCCCTAGACTACGGTCACTCCACAATTGAGCTTTATTAAAAGAATTAAATTTTTTTAATGAAAATCATATTAAAAATATAATATAACACTTTTTCTCGTTAAAAAAATCATGAAACAATACTCTTTGTGTCTACTTATTAATTTGTGTGAAATGTGTTAAAAATTCATTAAAAATGATCTCTTATTGTAAGAAAATATATAAGAAAGATCAACTAGTCGTACTAAATAATTTATTAACAAGAAGTTAAAACAAGAGGAAAAAAAGAATATTGAATTCTTGGAAAATTACTCATCAATAATGTCAAATTTTGGTAATAAGACCAACAATGGAAGAGACAAATTAAACGAAGAATTGACTAGACATAGGAGAGGTGACTGTGAGGGACAAAATGGTGACAGACAAGAGCTTGATGGACCATATTCGTTGGCTGTGACTCACCGACTTCTCACATTCTCTCTGCATTTTCATTTGCCCTATTTTTGGTTTAATGCTTCAAGCATGTGATTCATTCTTCATTTCTCATACAACAAACCATTTATCATATACAAATCGATTAAAGCCTATTTTCAAGTCTTTTCTTTGTATTCTTGTCAGAGATCTCTCCTATCATGAGGTCATCATAATACATAATACATGTCACATGTGTACGTACGTATATATATAGTTAAATATATTACACATATGTAGACAAAAGATACAACACATACACATTAAACAACACTATCCAACACTTCTGACAATGTAAGACTGAATCAAATTCGATCTCTCTTGTATTTTATTGAGGGGACGTCGCTATTCTAGTCTACATAGATATGTGTTTCTTTTCCTAAAAGGATGTAATAGTAATAATAATATCTAACATCAGTTTTGTGTAAATATTTACAAGTTATATTTCTATTGAAGTGGGATGTATATATATACAACAGTTTATATGAACATTGGTAGATTTTTGGAAATAAATTTGACTGGAAAGAGATTGAAAATTGAAACTGTTGATTACAGAAATAGAACAGTAGGTGTTAGTAGAGCTGTATAAGAGGTAGGGTTGGGTCAAACCCTAAATAGAGTCTGTCGAATCTAGTCTTGTGTGTGTGAAATCTTTTTTTTTTTCCTTTTTTTGGTCGACTATGTGTGTGATTTCAAGAATTTTCTTTGCCACCACCAGACTCTATATTTGTATTGTCCCATGGCTATCTACACCCTATGGAATGTTTTTCTTTTAATTTCTAAATGTTTTGCTACTTTTGGTCCCGGGACCTCCTCTAGAAATTCTCCACCAAGATAAAAAGATATTACATATGTAACATATCTATATATAATAGCATAGTTTAAGAAAGATTTCTATCTTTATATTCAATGAGATTTGGATTTGTAGATGGTTTAGACTCTTTTTTTTTCTAATCCGGTCAACCATAGATGGTTTTATCTTTTTTTTTTTTTTTTTGGTAAACAGATGGTTTTATCTTATATGAGTTTATTTGGGATATAAACTCATGTGACTGGACATAAACTATCCAACCACAGAAAATGTTAGAACTTAAAACTATATAGTAAAATGTAGAAAAACTGGAGCCGGGTCTCGTGGATTAGCTCGGATGGCTGCAAGTTACAAACGGCTAGTTATAAACAAGCAAGGACAGTATTCCCACCTATTGCCAACGTGATACCTATATTAACAAAAGATTATGATTTAAATTAGATTTGTTATATTATATTAATATTGAATTATTACGAAATAATGAATTTTACTTCAAATTAAACGTATATAACCTAGATATGATGTATAAAATTGAAAAAATTGTTCTCATATATTTAAACCTAAATAAGAACAAAACATAAAAACCAATGGTAGACGGACCACAAAACCATATGGTCTTGATGTAGGAATTAGGATGGATTAGAGCTAGCTAGTGTCTTTACAATTGCGGTTTTGGGTGGACTGTTTTGGGAAAGCCCCAAATTAAATAGGATGGAGCATGCACTTTGAAAAAAAACCTTAATTTATCTTAGTTTTGAGTACACTCAAATGGGATATATCAGAGACCAAATGGATTAATGAAATGCTACCTTGATTACATATTTACGAAGATGGAGCAATATCTACGGGTGCAGGTTACATTCTTCGGGCATCACTTATCAACGCAGGACTAGCTAGATAATTAAATTGAGGTATTTGAGCTAGCTATGCAAGATGTTTGGCCCCAATGTTTCAAGTAACACAAACACTGATAGTCGTCAAACCATTGTAGCAAATAAAGTTTTTTGCTTGGGATAATTTTGGCATTGTGCGTTTATGTCACACATGACCGCATAATAAGCCCATGTTGCAAATGATATCAACGTTAGGTTGCCAAAAAAACCATTCTCATGGGCACCAGGTGGACTGAGTTAAACGTAGCAAAAATCGATACCAACAATTCAGATAGCGAAATTTCAGCACACTGTAACCAGCAGAGATCCTTCAAAATCCCACATTGCTGATTCTTAATTTTTTACTGTTTTGATCCTTGCTTGTACGCGAACAATTGGTATTTTGTAAAGAGACCACTAGTTAGTTTTCACTCTGTATTTTTTTTAAGCTCGTCAATGGTGTCAAATACAATTTTCCCCAAACAATTTTTTATCTTGCTTCGTAGCTGTCGTGTTTCTGTTTAATTATGCCCTCCATTTGTCCTTCATTTCTAAGTTCTGAATATTTGGCGGGGAAAAAGTTCCAGTTTTCAATTGTATCACAACGTTTGGGCCTAGAAGCCCAAAATACAATAGAGGGGAAACTTGACTTTGACTCTTGAACCCTCTACCAAAGCAAATCCTCATCAAGGATATATATATATGCCCACGGCTCATCTAACAAATTGAAATTGTAACCAAATCTAACACAAATTAATGAAGAACGTAATAGACCAAACCAAACGCAATTCGGTTTAAAATCACATTAACCGAAAAATTGAAGGGAAACAAGATTTGAGACAAAGTCCACAGAACATCACATGCATATATCATCATCGCAAAAGGCAAATGACATTTTTATTACAAAAGCAAACGAAAGCAAATCAAATAAAACAGGGCAGATTTTGCTTAGTTCTTGTTGGCAATGAAAAGTCCCCATTTCTGTTCACCCGATGCAGTTCTCTCCAGCTTCGCCTTCCATCCTCCAACAATGTCATCGTAATCCTCCTGCAATTTTTTTTATAAAGTTTGTGAGATAATCTAAATATGCAAACCGAGACGGCTTCAAACATAAAGATTTGATTTATGAAACTGACTTTTGAGAAATCAGTGATGAATTCTTCCTTTTCTTTCTCCACCCTTTCTAGTTCACGTTTCAGGACTTGCACAAACTGATCAGTACGGTCCTCTGCGATTACATCGTTAAAGCCAGCATCTTTTAGCATCTGCAGTGAAGATAAGTGTCAAAAGGATTACAGAACAGTTTTGAGAACAAGTCGAGAATACCATCGAAAATGAAAACAAACCTGCCCATAAGCTTGAACATCATGGAGATCATATCCTCTCTGTTTGATGTACTCAGAAAACTCAGGAGATGGAGTTTTGGGGCTCCTACAGTAGTCACTGATGAGAACTTTACCTCCTGGTTTAAGCCACTTGAAGAAAGTCTTGAACAAAGCTGGTTTGTCCTGATAAGTAGGGAGAGTATGAGTACCGCATTCATCATGATAAACTTCCAAGAGAAGACAATAAGATAAAGTTGAATACTTGGATGTGCAGAATTGTGTCGCGGCTGTAAATGACATCGAACGAATTATCTGGGTAATGTTTTGTGGTGCAATCCGCAACCTCAAACTCAACCGAGCAACTGAGTCCAATGGCACGTTCCAATGCAAAAGAGATCATGTTGACAGAGAGGTCGATACCAACAACATGAACATCAAACTTCTCAGCCATATAGAAGTCACCTCCTCCAATGCCACACCCAACATCTAATACTTTCTGTCCTGGTTTCAGATCCATTTTCTCCACAAATTCTTTGGTTGTCTCTGTTACAAGAACCATGACACAAACACATGTAAGTATTAGTAAGCTCAGACACGGAACACCACACACACACAACACAAACATATGCAAATTGCATTTTACCTATTCCACCAGTGCTCACAAATCCTTTTCCAAAGACACGCTCATAGCGTAGGATACCACTGGATTTGTATTGAACATTGTCCAAGAAACGTTGGAAGCCTCTGTCCTTCTCTGAGCTGACCTTCTGCCAAATCCAACAGATCTGCATCACATAACAAAGAGTGTTACACATGATTAAGATCTTCGAATATTAAACAATCTTGATAGACAGACATTTCGCTTACCTGATTCTGATTTTTCTTGCTCTTTACATAAGCGCCAATGCACTTGCATCCAAGCATAGAGAGCTCAAATGAATTCCCAGCAGCATCGCGTGTCTGACATTCTTGAAAGACCTGCATTTTTTTACCACCCATTTTAATCAATAAATTCACAGAAGCCACAAAACGTCTATGTGCCTGAACTTAGATATTTCAATAATCTGCTTGGATACATTTGGAAACAAGTACCAACATATTTATTGACCCATACATTACTTCAGAGTCCGATAAACCAAAAATAAGTCATACAATAACATTTAGATCTCAGTCACATAAGTGTGAATGGTATCCTTCGTCATCCATTCTAGCTAATTCCTCTAAGACTTTGAGAAGTCTTACCAAATTCTAAGGCACATGCATTCTAACTATATTATTCATCGGGTTAATGATTGAGATTGCAGTTCCAAAACTAACTTTTCAATTAGATTTAACTTAAAACTTAAAGCACAGCACATACTAAAGTGAAGCCAAGTAAACGGAGTACAAACCTTGGTGTAGAAACGGGGTTCACGGTAGTGAGTGGGGTTGGATTTGCGCTTGCTGTCCCCAGATTGATGGAAGCAAGATTCTCGGAAGAAAATGTATCCTCCTTCCTTAATCCAACCAACCATCCTTTCTGCCAGAAGCTCCACCTGCATCCAAACAAAACCATTGAAACTTAATTGGTTCCTCATCACAAAAGCTTTTCTTTTCTTCTTTTTCATCTGAAGCAAGGATAATCTAATACCTCTTTGTCAGAAAGATACATCAGCAGCCAGTTGGAAAAAATCAAGTCAAGGGATCCGTCATCGATCTTGAGATCAGGGGATGTAACATCAGCACACATAAACTTGACGTTCTTGTAATGCCCATTCACACTTTCATTCTGCAAGAAAGAACAAATAACATTCAGTATTACATAGTCGTGATCTATGAAACCAACATAATTAGGTGTGATTAAAAAAGTAGTAAAAACCTTCTTGATGACGCTATCAATGAAATCAAGAGCAATGAGTATACCAGCCTTTTGAGCCAATTCACCAGTGAATCGACCAATACCAGCTCCAAGCTCCAGCACCGATTTGCCTTCATATGATGGGAGTAAAGAAAGAACCTGCGCCATTTGATCAATCTATCAGACTCAAAAAAACAAAATTCCTGTTTTAAAAACCACAAGAGACACTAAACATTCACTCAAAACAGTGTGTATCACCCAAAAGGACAAAGCTGACTCTTGATTCAAATTTTTACAACAAAAGATTCCATGTTCTGCCCAAGAAACCATATGAGCCTAAAGATATCTAAAGCTACAATAGTTCTTTGTAGGAAAGATTACATCAATAATCAAAACAGGGTGTATTATCCAAACCATAGCTAAATTGCTAATGAATTCGAATTCTTGAAATTATTAACTGATTCCAAATTCTTTGACAATTTTTTAGAAGGAAGTCGAGTTTTGTTTTTTTGAAAAAATGGGGTACCTCAGGACGTTCTTCCTTGTCGAGATCAGAAGCGCGAGAATCAAGCATCATAGCTTCAATAGTCAAATCAGCAGAATGCTCAATCCAGTAATTCTTCTGGACATTACGCTCTTCCTCTACAAAATTCATAAATCAAATCAACATTCATTTATCCTCCGCTTTAATTTAATCAATCAACGTGCCTTATATCTGAAATTCGAAATTAATTTTACAACAAAAAAACGTTACGATTCGACGCATATGAAGGGAGATCTCACCGTAAGATGCAGCCATTTCGGAATAAGAGTTCGTCGGGAAAAGGTGATCTGTAGGTGGGGCAGTTCAGTGGCCTTCGACGGCGAGTCTGGATCTCGAGAAGCTCCTTGATCTGCGGTTGACGGATCGGCCTCTCTGCTGCATCAATTCGCACCCTTGGACTCAGGAGATGTAGCGAATCAATTTGGATCTGAGAGAGTGTGGTGTGTGTGTGGATGAGACTGTGAGGGTATTGCGCGCCCTTTCTTATAGGCAAACGGTGGCGTGATTTTCGACTTTGAAACTGTAAATTTATTAAAACCACTCGGTAATAAGGAATCTTTCTTGTTTTTTCCTTTATCAATTTCGGTAATATAAGTGTTTATTTTTTAGTATACAGTATGTTGCTGTCAATCTTATCATTCATATGGTTATTATTTTGTACCATATAGTATAATTTTGTGTGTCCATTCTATAAGTTGTCTTACTATTTTCAAATGTAAATATACATTGTTTTTGAGTAAATTTTCATTCATAAAGTAGAAGATTGCACTAAGCTTTTTATATATTAGTTGTATACTCTTTTCTTCATGGTACGCTACACTTTTTTTTTAATAAAAATTTATGCTGTATTCATAACACAAATGTTAAATTTATACAGTCTAGCTAGTATTTTACCTACATATATGGAAGTGATTTTTTTTTGTTTAGGTTCAACCACTATTTTCTGAAAAGTTTCCTGAATGATATCACATTATGCTATAAAATGTGAGTCTTAAAGACTATAAAAGTGGACTAGTAGTTACATGTTGGTGTTGATTCCGTTGTACTTAAAAAAAAGAAGAAGAGATTTTGGGAATTAAATTTTGACAAAAGAAAAATGACAGTAAATTAAAAATTTGGTTATTTTTGGAGATTTGGAACTTTTGGTGAAACAAGTCGAGTAATTGGTGGAGTTGGTGAAAGGGAATCTCTATATATCAAGATGGGTCATGGGGATGCGAAATTCTTGGGACCCTTGGGATCTATCATACCAATAAATTATGGAGATATTTATTATTTACGGTCCAATCTTCATTTATATAAAAAAAGAAAAGAAAAAAGAAGACACATTATAAGATATATCAGTACACGTGTGGAGCCTTTGGGCTAGTGTACTAGTAATAGAGAGGTTCACGTGTTTTGTCGTTTTAAAGCGATGTTGTGCATCAGTCATTCAGTACCACACACATGGATCCCCTTCACCAACTACCCCTTTTTGCTTTCTCCCCTTTGATATTTTTTGGGGTTTATTACATTATTGATTTCTTTAAAGGTTTTGTTGAGAGTTTTACTAGTCTAGACTCTATACTCTTTTTTTTTTTTTTTTTGATAAGATATACTCCTATTTTAGTTTGAGTGATGATCACATATATGGTATATTTTTATTTTTTACAATTGAAATAATTTTATGATCAATTCCAAGACAAAATCAACTAATATTAAATTTTTATAATTCTTTTTTTTTCAAATGAATATATTAATTAAGTCTGCAAAATTCAAAGGCACAAATACTTTTTTTTTTTTTAAGGCTTTTAACATTTGGGGATATACATATTTAAAGTCACCCAACAAAGCCCATTAATAGGATTGAAGTGTGGACTGCTTATCAAAAGTGTTGACTGTTTAGTGTAATGGAAACAAGACGTATTGCTGAATATCTACTCGAAAAGAGATTATAAAGACGTACGTATTGTCAATACAGATGGTGTGAGGAGCTACTAAAGCATATTCTTGTATATATATGAATAAGACGATCGACCATTAGATACAATCTAACGAATTCTCAAAACTAGTAGCGACCAAGGCTATTTAGCTTGGATTTACATTATATTAATTTGATTTTGTGAGGTTTTGATGTTAAAAGATAAAAAGAAACGAAAAATACATAAATAAGGTAAATTACAATTGACACGATGGTTGCGTGTAATACAATCAAAAATATATATCCATTTAACTATAAGGAATAGTAAGATAAATAAATAGGACATTCGTATATATTATTTGTTCATGTGATTGTGAACTATTAGGCCTTGTTGTTCGAGGCATAGGTGACCCAAATATACATCGACAATATTACGCCATGCGCTTGTTCACCACGACAACTCAGACACGATCACCATATATATATGGGAACAAAACTTCCCTCAACGTCTCCTAATCCAAATTATACTCTTATGGATTGATACGCATCTCTAATTTCACTATCCTTTTAAATTTGAATTACTTGCTCTTTACCCCTCTCCTCTCCTCTTGTATGGTTTCCAGGGTTAACATTCAGTTTAAAAAATTCGGGTTTGTAGTAAATCTATAGACCCTTGGAGCCAGGAAGGTCAATCCACTGAAGCTGAACCTCAACTTCTCCACATTCCACGTGACGCAATCTGAGAACGAGGTCTTGGACGAGCTTGCCATCGCTCCAAGTGACTCGAGACTCCTCGGCTAGACAGTTGTGACGACTAGGCTGAACCGAGGTCACAATGGTTCCACTAGGGATTCCATCAAGTTGCATCCTTAGAGCATTTATATAAGGCTTTATCTCGAACTCAGCATCACCCATCTTGTCGTCTTTGCTAAACATGTCATGGTCGTACACCGTCTACATAATAATATATATATATCACATTTCGTGTTTTCATCAATATAACCACCATATGATAAAAACGAAGAAGAATTAATTAATGAACTTATGGTTTTAGTAATATACGTACCAAGAGGACGGTGAGATTGGGGTCTGTGACGGAGAGAGTTAGATCTTCATTCCATACTGGATTTATATCTTTGTTAACAACACGAGTCTTCAGTTTCTGCAACCACAATAAGAAATGATCAAAATTTTATATTTTACGTATATATATGAATAATGTTAAATTCTGATGATTTGTTAAGTAACCTGTTTGCCCATTTTGACGACGACGTAAGGATCACTGCTATTGATATCACGGACGGCTAGATTGACGCCACGTTTGATTCGGATTCTAAGAAGTCCCAAGAGATCGTCCATTAGTGAGCTTGCCTTCGCCATGACGAATTTTGAACAAATTGAAGGAAAATGGTCAACTGTTTTTATTTAGTCTCGCAAAAAGAATTGTTGGTTTTAGTTCCTAGAGTTAGGTCTTTTTATTTGAACGGAGGGGAGGAGATAACGTGTGAGAAAAGAAACTGATAAAGATGATAATTTAAGTTAGACCCATATTTGAACATTGAATTGAAGTCCACCGGGAATTTCGGTATATGAATGCCTATGACTAACATTAGTTTTAGAATAACAAATTTAGTGAATGCTAAATTTCGGTTACCATTATTCGCGAAGACTTGCAAAAAAAAAATATGAATAGATATAACTTTTCTTCTTCACCTAAATAATCGATCGAGGAATGTCAAAAGTTTCGTAGTAGAAAATATAGCAGTGTCACAAAATTGGCCTTTACTCTTGGATAAAATTCTAAGGAACAACCTTCTCTTCAATGATCCGAGAGGTGCCTCGGGCACAAGAACCTCCCTGAAAAAACTTTCGCAGTCTATCGGCTGATACAGCTGCTCGTTTGTTGTTTGGTTCCAACACAAGTGCATAGTTGAAATCTGCAAGAGTTTTAAGACCATACAATCTTTGGGTGTTAATTAATCTTTTGCAGATTCAGTAAGAAAATAACAATCAGATTATGTTTCTTTATATCTTACCGGCCATGGCGTCCTGGTAAGAGTACATCATTTCTCTTGCAGTTCCTCTTCGTAAATAGGCTTTCACGTTCTGGAATACAAAATATATGGTTGCTTTTTTGTTGAGATTCAAAGCACAGAGTGTTTTTCCAAGATGGTTCTCAGTGTTTAGAGAAAGTTACCTTCTTGTCGAGGGAGATGGCTTTGGTACAATCGTCATCAGCTTGAAGGAAGCTGTATGTACATGATTTGTTTAAGGCAAAATGTTACACGAAATATCTCTGGTGGATAAGGGTTTTTTGGATCTGAGAAAATTTACCTTCCGATTTCAAGATATGCCGCAGCTCTGTTACTGTAATAGGTAGCATTCTTGTCATTTAGCTTTATAGCTTCTGAGTATAGACCAATAGCTTTCTGCCATTGTTTCTCTTTAAATGCTTGGTTACCCTGGTTTACAAAATTACGGGACAACGAGATGGAAGAAACATATGAGAACAACAATAGATTAAGACAATGCAAGGGGGATATGGAGATTTGCAATGATAATTAGTACCTTCTCTTTGGCACTTTCAGCTAACTCTTCTTGGCTGATAGTCCTCTTGGCAGCTTTTGGATCGGTGATAATGCTAGAATGCTCTTGCAAAGATGCATACATTGTCTGTACCGTATCTAGTAAAAAGCGGTCACCGCCATGTCTTGCTATGAATGAAACTGATACAGGGCTCTTCTCATGAAGTCCGAGTGGCACAGTCACCTTAAATATTAAAAATAATGATGTAAGATACATACATCAATAAAGGTTGGTAATGTTGACTGAGTTCAGAGGAAAATTAGTTTGAGACCTATTTCCATTCAACATCATCTTAACTCGCATGGAACAATAAGAGCGAGGGAGGTTTTACCTGACAACAGCCTGATATGCTTGCAATGCTAAGCAGACTTGAAGCTCGGTTTTGATAGTCTTCTGAAGTTATCTCTTTGCTACCAAGTTTCGGAGGAACAGTTGCCATTGTTGGAACAACCAGAATGCCATCATCCTTGACGCATGGGAACAAATAAAGCTAGAGTCAATACGCATAAACAAAGTTTCTCAAGCTGTAGACATTGTATGGAAGAGCAGGAATACCTTGAGAAGTGAGCCAATAGCCACCCGCATCTGGTTCCTGATTGTATTCAGGTTCTCAATCTCTTCATTGGTCAACTCTGGGTTTTCACTTACTTGTGAAGAAATTACAGGATCAATAGCTGGCTTTACTGTGTTGATCCAATTTCCATGGCTTTTTAGAAACTCGTGCCTAAAATACATGCCCGGATCGTTTTTTAGAGTTCAAAATCTAGAAACTATCATCCTAAAATAGTGAATAAACAACAGGCACACCTTTGAAGAAGCTGCATCACATTTGCCAGTAGCCTCGATGTTGAGACCTTTGTGGTAGTAATGGCATTTGTCCTAGTAAACTCTTTCAAGCTGGGAACTTTAGATTCAAAATAGTTTTCCAGGTTCTGATGCTTCAAAGATTGTCCTAAAAAATGAAACAAAGGATAGCGCTATTATAATCAGGATAAGGAACAAAGACGGAGGAAATTTGGGAAGAGCAAAGGGCATACTTCCGAAAAGCTTTTCAGCTGATTTGATCACAACCTGTGTAATCCGTTCCACAGGGATCTTTAACAGCTGAAAGTAGTCATCGGCTATTATGATCTGCCTTGGATTCCGTTGTGTGGCAAAAGGAAGTTGCAATAGTACATGGCCAACGCGACGTAGAGTGTTTGGATCGCGAGCAAACCATCCTGAAGGAAATATATATCGATCAGAAATAACGTAATGCTCACATATTAGGGCAATATTTAAACAGTCATATGAACAAAGTCATCTAACAAAATAAGTATATAAAAACGTAAACCTTATAAGATACATATCATTCTACCACAAATGGTTTAATTTAGACGTTTATGTATCCATACCAACAGAGTCAAGACTAGAAGATACTGGTATGACCCCAGTATTTGAAACAGCCCCGTGGGAAAATCTGAATCCAAGAACACCACAATATGCAGCAGGCACTCTTACCCCACCAACCGTGTCGATGCCTGCAATAATCCAAGTAATTTAGCCGGTATTCTTAAGAAAATTAAGCCAAAGCCAACGAATGGTTGACGTTTAGAGTTGGGAGGGAGGGGCCAATTCCATGACAGGCTACCAAGTAAATCTGTACGGAACTATTATTACTATATAGCCCATAAGAGTTCAAGTAACAATGGTCAGATAAGATAAACATGAGCTGTCCCACAAATGTTTGGGATCTACCCCGTCTCCACTGTAACCTGAAGGCTATGGAAGCATGTCTTATGGTTTACTGAATCTTACATGCCCTTTCTAAGCCTTCGCTATCATATATATTTTAAAAGCAATGTGAGTGCAAAAGTGGCCTTAGTTATAGTGACAGCAAGATCTTGTTTGAAATGCAAATGGTGGGAGCTTGGATGAAAAGGCCATGCAAATACCACACATGTTCAAAACAGTTTCAGCATTTTCCTAATTGAATGATTACCAACCCAGATTTGAAATTTTATGCAACCAAAACTTAGTGTTATTTAGTTCCTAATAGTCCTAACAAAGAAAAGAAGTATCTCATGAACTCACCTAACGCAAAATCCACAGCGTTCGTTGCTACAGCAATCGCGGCTCCACTGCACGCGCCACCAGGAATACGCGCAGGAGCAGCAGGATTTGTGGGTGAATCGTAATGCTTGGTTTCTCCACTGATACTGAAAGAAGACAAACCGCAAAACAAAGGAATCAAAATAAAAAATTTTCCCACTGGAATCAGAAACTACACAGGTCATCATCTGAACCCCTGTATAGTTAATAAGAATACATAAGTAATCGAAACAGAGACAAACCTGTAAGCAAGTTCATCAACAACAGTTTTTCCAACACAAGTGGCTCCACCATCAACAAGAGTTGAAACCACAGCACTTGTTGAAGAAGCAGCTTCATGGGTCCTGACCCAGTCTGGATGACCAAAGCCAGTCACATAGCCCGCTATATCGAATCTGGAAAACAAATGAGCAGCAGAGGAAGAGTAGATTTAGCTTTTAAAAACTTGAAAATTCAAAGGTTGAGAGAGCAGAATGAGATATGCACAAAGATCAGATGAACATTTACAAGTCAATCAACATGTTCAGAGTAGATCAGTCGAGGTCACAAACTCTCTATCACATTAGTTTCATCCAAACTTACTAATAATTCCAAAACATACAACACTTCTCAACGACCTATAATCCCATCCTATCTCCAAAGATCCAAAACGTCGAGTCTATCAATATCAAAAACACTTTAAAGGCTCATACATAGTCAGCTATTATCGAATCGAAAGATGTTGTACAGAATTCGAATCTACTAGAACAACCAAAATTTCAGTATAATTGCTCAAAATCAATCAACCACACTCTCAAAAGCTCACCAACACACTTATACTGCCTCGGAGAGCACTATGAACTGAAATCAACGCAGATTTCAATCTTAGACTAACAAAATTTGACTAACTCGGCCAAAAAAAATCCACCTAAATCCCCCAAAATCGTAAGCAAATGGAGCCGGAGAAGAAGGGGGAAACGAAGTCCAGAGTGACTTACACATCGGATACGGCGAAAGAGAGACCGGTGAGAGGATGAGGAGCTTTGGGAGGAGCAGGTTGGGGAGGAGGAAGAAGCAAGAGCTTATCGATAAAGGCGCCGAAATCTTCACGGATAGTCTTCTTCAACTTCTTGGTAGCGAGAAGAATACCAGCGATACCTAAACCTAGAAGAACCCAGAGATTCGCAGCTTGAGACGCCATCGATGACGTTTCTGCTTATGCTTCTGCTTAAGATAAGAGAGACCCTAGGAGAAAAAGAGTTTTGTTTTGTGTGTTGCGTCGTTTGAGGTTTATTCACTTTGTAAAACCAAAACGAATTTATTTTTTTTTGTTCTGAACGAAAACAAATTTATATTTGTTTTGTTTTCTTAACAAACATATAATAATAATAATTCTTTTCTTGAATTAGAGATTTCTATACGAACAGGCCTCAAAACATACACTTTTTCAATAAAATATGTATATGTAATTATCTAATGTTTTGATGATAATTTGTAGTTACTTGTGATTATATATCCTTTGTGTGTAGAAAATATTTTCTAGTGACATGTTAATGATGGGAAACAATCTCTTAAAGAAAACTGGTTGCAAGATTGATTATGACATGGTCTCTTTGTCCGAACTCAGATCTTATAGATTGTTGAACCGTTGAACTGAAAAACTAATTCACATAACAGCATTTTTGTATATTCTTGCTATAGTCAACCGAATCAGCCGAATGGATATATAAAAAAGAAATTGACGAATCTCGATAAAAGTTGAAAGTCTCGACGAAACCGTTTGAAATCATAACTAAGAGTGATATAACAAAAGCTTAGAGCATCATTAATTTAGATTTTGATGGGTATCTTCCCACAAAAATGAAAAATGAAACAAAAAAGTTATTAAAATATATGTGGCATTATAAACAAAAGCACTAATTTTTATTGAGAAAATAATACCGTAAAATCTCTATAAATCTCTATAAATCAATAATTATTATTATGTTTAGGAATCGTTGGAAAACTAGGCTTTCAGATTCTCTAGAGTTAATTAACCATGTGATTCTAGGAAGAACATTGTCTTGTATTAACAATTATCTTATAAATTTGGATGAAAGTTTAGACAAAAACAAGAGAGAAGAAAATTTGATGCAAATACATTTTCTCTAGGATTTCTATTATTAACCAACCTTTAATAAAATTTAGGTTTATATTTTTGTAGATGATTATAAACCCAATATATATTACTGGATAGGATGATCATAACAAGTGATATTGAACCTGAAGCCAACGTCCAATTTAGAAGACTCATCTATACGAAATCAAACATCCAATAAGAAAAATCTGAAGGTTTTCCCCTGCAATTAAAATGATCAATATTGAATCGGATGAAGAATGATTAGAGAGAATTAATGGTTTTAAACAGGATTATTAAAGATGGATTTACAAACAACATGCCTTAAAGGTGTAGTGTAGCTCAGGAGGGTGTGTATGAGCAAGTGTGTAACGTTCTGTGCAAGGCAAACACTACAACTTGGTCTGGCATATGTGAATTCGAAGAGGGTGATCTTGTTAAGTACCTCATCCCGACACAAGACCAAATTCGAAAAGCGAATTATATATTGCGTATATTTTACATATGATCAATGCCACATATCTATATACATGTGTGATTCCCATGCTGGTGTACATGTTTTCAGTTCTTGGGTTCAATAATTCTGCTTCAGCAAACCTAAATGTTATGTCGCTGATGTATTAATCGATGAAAAATTGAATTTGTATATTAAGTTTGTTTTTTGGTGTTTCATATATTTCTCATATATATATAGTAGTGTCACTGTGGTATTCACATTTGGATGGCTAATAGAGAAGTCATGAGAACACAACCCAAAAAATGGCATGTACTCATGAAGATATTAAAAATTTAAAAGCCTCTAATAAATATCATAAATGAACATATTCGTCCTGAGTGTGTGAACCAGACGACCACTACTCTAAAATGTAAAACAAATGGATGGATACAGTATCCAGGAAAGATGACTAGCATATACCAACCCAATCAATAAGAGCTTATGACCTGTTAGAAAATCTCAAGTTATAGGTCCTAAACATGTCGATAAGCTTCACGTCCTCAACATAGTCTACAAAGGTGTTAACATTGATGCCCTCGAACGCATCCATTCCTTGGATTTCAACTCTTCTGATAGTTTTCTTTTCGATGTTGTAGTAGAAAATATAGAAAGGGACGGATGTAGAGCGCGGAGACAACAAAATTTCATTTGTGCTAGTCACTCCAACAAAGTAAAACTTGGGATGATCTGCAACTACATTCTTCCACAAGGGAGGCAAGACGAAAACATGCTTGGACCACTCCTGTTTCCCGGGGTCTTCTAGAACCCACATCTGACAAAATCAGTCCCTCTCGCAGAAAATGCTGCCATTTTACCCTTGTAGTTAACCAGAGTTGATGTAAAGTCCCCTATTTCCCTGAGTTTGACAAAGCTGTACTTTTCAGTTGTAACATCAAAGCAAATGATCCTCGAAATCCTTGGAGATCTGTTAACCGAAGCTGAATAATACAAAATTCCATTGATGCATATTGCCTTGCATTTATAATAAGGAATATGAGGTGTGCAACATTCGATTTTTCTCCATGACGGTTTCTCAGTTCCCAGTGTAAGAACTTTATGGTGCTCATACGAGGCCATGGACAATAACTTAAATTGTCTACCAATGGGATCATACCCAACAAAGCAGTAGCCCTTAAAACTAACCATCTTGGATTGTCCAGTGCTAGGGTTACATATCAGCAGCTCCCTTTCAGTCCTTCTCTTCAAGATCGGATCATGTACAAAACACAGCAAACCGCAAACAGAGCCACAAATTTCAAAGGATCTATCAAAGGTAAACTTCATAAGACAGTTAGCGGACGACGAGGTCTGGTGCGGGTTCTGGACCTGAGGTGCCGAGAAGAAGAGCAACTTACCATTGTCTTGGCAGGAGAACAAGAGCCTAGGCCGAGCCGAAGATCTGGTCAAGAACAACTCTGTGAAATCTGGACTACGTAGCATAGAGGCCCAAGGCTTTGATACGCAACGACATCTAGCTATTGATTTGACTGGCAACCTCGAAAATATCTCGGTGACGAGATCAACTGGGATCGGTAATAACAAGTTATCTCTTACATTTTGTGTTGTCTTCACTCGCGTTTTGCGTAAAGACATGGTTAGAGACTTTTCTCTCGCTCGTTGTTGTTTTCAAGGCGGAGAAAATGCTTTAAACCCTAGGTTCCCTTCTTTTTCTTTAAGAACTCAACCACAGCGATATGTTCGTATTTTATAAAACCTAAACTAATTGCATAAAACAATCATACTTTTGGGATATATATACTGTAGTCCATATTACATTCTTTTCTAGTAAATATCTTTTTTATTTGAATTAATCCCTATTACTGGTTTGGCCATTTGGACCGATTTATAATGATCTTCTTGTAAAAGAAAAAATAAAAAAAATTAATCCATATGGTTCCCCAATGTGATAAAGACCGAACCGACCCAAACCAGACAAACATGAACCGAATATATTTTGATTTTCTCATAGATCCATTTTATCTAAAATAAAGAGTTGAACTGAAACCAAATCCTGAAATCAAATGTCAGGTCTAGAATCCACTATCTAGTCGAATGTGTTGATTTATTGATCTCAACCAAATACATTTTTTAATGGTTTGTGCTAATTAAGAGTTTCTTTTTTTTATTACTTCGGTTATTTTATAGCTTGTTGGAACAATGAATTCATCTTTAAAGGACATCATGTCTTGACCATTTTTTAGATATTAAAAGAAAAATCGTTCGCTTCACAATTTTAGCTCCTAGGTAGTAAGACCAGCTGCTTCATCGGTGGTCCAACAACAAGAACCCTTCCTTGAGTTCTTAAAAATATTATATTAATATATGGTACATAAGAGCATCTGTAATGGGGGTATCATATGGGTTTCATTGTGTATTTTGGGCTTTT
>OVAF01001809.1:0-10769 GCA_900406245.1 Odontarrhena argentea | reverse complement strand
AAAACCAAAAAGTCCACCTGTATATGTATATATATGTATATGTACCGGTATAGTAAAAAGTAAACCGAGATCGGTGTGGTCAAGAATCCAAAGCAAAGGGGGTCTGAAGAAGATCATACGGAGCCCAAAGCGCATCCAACGGACAAGGCCGACCAGCATCAAGCCTAGCCCATGGCTTACCTTTCCCACTCCAATGCAACAAACTCACCGGACCAGGATGCAAATCTCTACACAGCCCTCTAAAATTATCCCCACCTAAACCGTGTTGGTTCCACCTATGATTAACCGGTTTAATCAAACCGGCGAAAACCAATAAAAACGGCGGTAACGAACCGAGCTCATAAATCCTCATTCTCTTCTGCATCGCCATCCATTCCTCGATGCGTGCAGTGTACGCGCCCACGCGCCACCTTGAGAGATCGATCACCATCACTCCGGTGTTGAAGTAACACGCCTTCCGATCCGAGAACGTCAGGGAGAGAGTTGGGTTCGACCAGAACGTTGAGGTGAAGTAGGAGGTGAAGTTGGCGTTGCAATACTCCGGCGCGGCGAGGACGGAGTCGTGGCCGAGATCCGTGGCGGCGAGTTTGGCGATGTCGTCGACGAGGATCAGATCGGAGTCTAGGTAGACGACGCGGCGGACGCAAGGTGGGAGGAGATCGGCGAGGTAGGATCTTGCGTAGTTTAAAGGACAGTCTAGTGCGGAGCGGATGGAGGTGGAGATTAGGGAGGTGACGGAGGAGACGTTGAAGACATAGACGGCGAAGTTTAGGTAAGGGAAGGAGGTGGAGATGGTGGCGCGGAGGGAGGATGCGTCGGCGGAAGCGGAGGCGACGAAGTGGAAGACGATGTTTTCTGGACAAGAGGAGTGTTGCAAGACGGAGAGCACGGCGGCGACTGAGCCGCGAATGTAGGCGGCGTCGAGTGTCATCGCGACGTGTACGGCTCTTCGTGAGCAGAAGATTGGTTTGGAAGTCGAGGACACGTCATCGTCGTCGTCGGGGTCGAGTATGGGGCAATCAGCTGAATTGTAGAATTGTGGGGCTTCTTTGAATTTTTGGATAAGTGGAGAGGCGGAAATGGAATTACTACCATGAAGAAGAAGAGAGAAGAGAATGAGAAGAAGAAAATGTTGAGACATTGTGTGTCTTCTATGTTCTTCTCAAAACAGAGAAGAGCTGTCTCTCAGACTTTTTATCATGTGTCTTTGAGAGAGAAAGGGGTTTTGCTTAGATTTTGGGTTTCTTCTCTCATGAATAAAATATTTTTTTATATATATTTATTGATTAGATTCCAAGCACTTTTCATCATTTATTTTATTTTATTTATTTTTATAGGTGAAACCCCATGATATTATAGTGTCACTCAAATATTATTTACTGAATTTTAGACTTAAATGTAGTTCTTTTTACATTAATTGATGAAGTTTGAGAATTTATTACATCCACATGTTGCCCGAATTCCATTGTAGATCCACGTTATAGGCTAAATTGTATATTAATTCGTTACTATTAATTGTTTAATTAATGACATGTTGAGTCTTTGTTTTTTTATTGTACAGAAAAATGGAAAAGGAGACATGGAAGTTGATATATGACAATGATAAGTACTTATCAAAAACAAATTCACACACGTAAAATACTTATCTTTGTCTCTGTATTACAATACAAACAAATGTATGATTTTCGGGTTTTTTTTTTTCTTGATAAATATTATATCTGGAGAAATTATGTTAAAATTATGTGGCTAGCTAGTACTTAGTACGATTTCGCAACAGCAAACGTATAGAGAGGGAAGACAAAAACGTGAAATGGATGTTTGAAGAATAATTTAACTATCTGTAATATATATATAATATATAAAGGAATAATAATATACATGACTTGGTCAATAATTCTTATGGTTGAGATGTTTATGTTTAGATTCAAAACTTTATAGTGAAATCTTTGTAAGTTTGTTTTTAAATTTTAGTCTTTCTTTGAAGTTTCTATTATGGTACTTTGTCACTTTCCATGACTACGAAATTCGTAGGTGAAATCAAGTATTTATTTATGATAAATATTAGACTCTTTTTTATTATTAATTAAACGCCGATTTGCATTAGACATTTTTTTTTTCTGCTTGGCTTGATTTTGAACTTTATTTTCAATGATTGAATTTATTTTCTCTTAATAAACNTACGAAATTCGTAGGTGAAATCAAGTATTTATTTATGATAAATATTAGACTCTTTTTTTATTATTAATTAAACGCCGATTTGCATTAGACATTTTTTTTTCTGCTTGGCTTGATTTTGAACTTTATTTTCAATGATTGAATTTATTTTCTCTTAATAAACTTTTTTTGAACGCACATGGACAGTGGGTTTGCCCTTTTTCTTTTTCCTTACGAATTTCAAGTTATCTAATAATTAATTGTTAGAAAATAATATTTTGAAAATAAAATTTAGACTATACAATAAATGTGATAGCTATCATATAATTAAAACGTACGTTTTGGTTATCTAGTCTACCATTTTGAGTCTCTTGACTCTCAAATTCTTTTTAAAATTTATCCGTTATCTCGTATTTTTGTTGATTTTAAAAAATAGAATATGTAATTTCCATTCATCGAAACTTTTAAATCTTAGTTAGGAACTACCATCGTTTGGATTAAAAATGAACCATTTTTTACTATTGAGAAGCAAAATTGAGTTCATGGTAACTTTTAGCATGAAAAAGAAGCAATAATATTATGATATAATAAAACTTTTCTCAAAGAAATATATACAAAATAATTGAAAAGTTTTCCATTATAATAAACAGTCATAATAAAACATCATAAAGATCAAGGGAGAAAAGCAAGACGCGTGGGCCAAACGTGAAGTGGAATAATATCTTAAATCCTATAATGGTAAGCGCGACTTTTCTTTCATCACCTAATGTGAATTCGGGAACTTTGAGTTACAAGTTTTTGTATACATGTCTTTTCTTTCTTTTTTNAAGCAAGACGCGTGGGCCAAACGTGAAGTGGAATAATATCTTAAATCCTATAATGGTACTCGCGACTTTTCTTTCATCACCTAATGTGAATTCGGGAACTTTGAGTTACAAGTTTTTGTATACATGTCTTTTTTTTTGAGAAACTATACATGTCTTTTCTTTTCTTTTTTTTATCCCTTTTTGCACTTTTATATTTTTTTTTAGGTCTGCCGTCAANGTCTGCCGTAAAAAAAAAAAAAAGTTCATTTCATTTCCAAATGAATAATTCCTTTCATATAATGTACAAAACTAAAACCCACGATTAAGACTTCACATTGCCATGCACCATAAAAAGATATTCCTCGATTAAATAACTTGTATTCGAGTTATTTATCATTTTTTCCACGCATATATGAAAATGTTTTGAAAGTCATTATCGTCGACATGGAAAACTAATTGTTTTGATGATCGTAAAACGTTTTAACCAATAAAAGAAAAAATTAAAACAAAGCATACGTACGTACGTGAAAGAAAAGATTGAACAATCACACTCGATGATCATAAATTTTGACATGATGTGCTTACCTCGCCAAGTTTTTAACACTCTTCAAATTTACAATCTTTGAGNAATAAAAGAAAAAATTAAAACAAAGCATACGTACGTACGTGAAAGAAAAGATTGAACAGAAAAGATTGAACAATCACACTCGATGATCATAAATTTTGACATGATGTGCTTACCTCGCCACGTTTTTAACACTCTTCAAATTTACAATCTTTGAGTAATAGCAAATATGCATTGTGTAAGAATCGATCACGAGTCTCATTACTACGACTACTATTTAATACACATATTAAAACGTTTATTTAGTTTTATTGGTAAATCAATTACTTTAAATAACAATCAAATCATACTTGCAAAGATGTTTTTCAAATAGTTTCACCGAATAAAGCTATAAGAAATTAGTTTTGAGAAATATAATAATTAAGAAGCCAAATTGATCTGTTGGGCCATCGTTCTTGAAAACTCCTTCACTTATTTCCTAAGGGAAGTGGTGCTAAAACTCAAACCTTTGCAAGAATTCGAGGTTCCTTCTTCTAATTATTTTTATATATTATTTTCATCGTTTCAATTCTCACAAAGTTACAATATATTTAGCAAAAACAAACGTAACATAGCTTCTTATTATTATCTTGCAATTCGAATTATCATTAGGTGATGAAATGCTGATTCCAAATGCTGATTTTAAACAGAGTTTAATTAATACAACTATGGTGACTCTTGTTCAATGATTCAAAGTTGAATTAAACGTCTAAGTTCCAAATGCTGATTTTATTAAACTCTTTTTTTAAGTTTGAGTAAATTATAAATTATATCCCTGAAAGAGGTGTACAAAAGACAGAGAAACACAACGGAGTAAAAAAAAAAAAAAATTACTACTGCTACTTTATAACATCGAAACTAATTCATACATAAAAAAATGAAAAGATCTATGATGTAGATTGACTCAATAATTTGTTTTTGTCTTAACCTAAACTGAAAAAATGGGTCTCTTTGAAATCTTCATGTGTGATCAATGAAAGCATGGTTTCATGTGGCTCATTAAACAAATCATAGGAACCACGTAATAATAAATAAGCATGTGTCATGTGTCATGTGTGCATGAAGGGAAAGCTTTTAGATAAGGCATGTTCATGTATGTATGCAATAGTATGTAACTTAGATTCAGATATAGGTATGTGTGTGTGTGTGTGTGTGTGTTAATTTGTGATCCCTGTGGATTAAATAAAGAGGGATTAAATAAAGCAAAATTTACGATATATCAAAGGTAGTTTTCAAATCAGCATTTATGGTATACAAATACGCATTCACTCCCACAACAAGTACAAATCCATAACTTTAGTGCTTCTTCTGAATGAGTGCATGTTACTTAGAATTATTAAGCACATGTATCTTTGGCTCTGTTAGAGTTTTTTTTTTGGGGGATTTGATTTGTAAACGGGTCCCAACTAGGGATATTTTTCTGTTTGGATTTGGAAAATTTATACTTAATTAATTTGAGTGTACATTCTATATACTTAGATTTATCATCTTCACCGAAAAAATTGTGTAATTTCTATAGTCATCGTTGAGATTATTGTGATTGTGAAATCTGATTCCATTTTTGGGTTTTGTCATGTCTTTACTTTATGTCCCAACTCTAAATTTTTTTGAGTAGAAACAATTTTTTTTTTTTTTGATAAATACATACCAAGTATATTTCTACTTCTAACTGATCATGATTCATGCCTGTGGTGTTAGTGAAAATTTGTTAATTTACAACTCGAAATTTTTATAATTAGTGTTTCAAAAAAGTAATTACGATACTGTGCCATGTAAACATTTTTAGATATAATTAATTATGATAATAATGACTTCAATTAATCCCGAGACAGAATATTCTTCTGATAGCTAGCTGCTGCTATGACAAGTTACAAGTAATAGGGAGCATCTTATGTCTTGTCTTCCAAAGCTGAACACTAGATAATATATCTACTTGCTGCAAAACTTTACCAAAAAGAGAAGAAGACAAAGAACCCAACCTCACCCCTTAACGAACAAACAGCCATATTGCAGGCAAATAATGCATACTAGCCGAATTCAATAACTTTCAATACAATAAGANTAATATATCTACTTGCTGCAAAACTTTACCAAAAAGAGAAGAAGACAAAGAACCCAACCTCACCCCTTAACGAACAAACAGACATATTGCAGGCAAATAATGCATACTAGCCGAATTCAATAACTTTCAATACAATAAGAGCTTCCAAAACTTGTTTGCAGATTTAAACCAAGAAAATTTTACAAAGAAGCTGAACCACAGGATGATAATTGATAAATATCAATCGACTCAACACCATAAGTCCTAAATACTCGCGAATCAATAAGAGAATCCGACAAGTATTAACATTATGAACAATTTTACTTAGCAAAAGATTACAACCCCAAATCACAGCATATATATTCCCAGGTTTTATGCAATCAAATCTCGGAAAAAGAGGGAATAAAAGCTAGCTTAATCGAATTCCGCACTAGCTTAAGAAGAGAGAAATCACAACGATGACGAAAACAAATCCAAGCAATGCCTTCAAGTGATAGTCTTGTTGTCCTTGTCGTCCTGTGTGCCGCTGATAACTATGAATATGCGAGTGTCCTCCATGGAACGGGTTAGAGAATCCGTGAGGGAAGCTGCCAGAAGCAGCAGCTCCATACATAGCGGCATCAGGGAACCCATGGAAGTGAAGATTGAACAACGAAGGAATCAAACCGCCAAACGCCGCAGACAACGTAACATTCCCAAACCGTGCACTCGCCATAGGAGCTGCAAAACCACCCATAAACCCTCCAAACCCCTGATGAGCAAAACCATGATTCGCCTCGGGAGGCTGTGCGGTATCAGGTCTCTGTCCTGTCGGACGGTTAGGCACTTCCATCCCCGGAATAGACTTAGACCTCGGGTCGGCAGACGATTTACCCCTACCGTATAAAGGAACCAAACGGTCTTCTTCGATCACGGCTTTGCAAACGGGACATTCCTTAGAATGAGAATGCAGATGAAGCCATTTGTATAAACAAGGCCAACAGAACAAGTGACCACAGAGAGTGACAATAGGGTCTTGAGCCAAGTCTAAACAGATGTTACATTCAAAGTTACCAGAATCATTACTGTTCGTGTTATTGTCGGTGGAACAAGAAGGTACATCAGACATTGTTCACCACTAACCCAAACCTACAACAAGATTATCACAAGCAGGTCAGAAATAAACATAAAAACTTCACCTAAATCTAAAGATGATACAAACAGAGTGATTCCAAACTCCCTCGGGATTTCAATAAGTTTGGATCCAACAAAATTCCCCAAAAATAGCAAAAAAACCGGGATCATAAACCTCGAGATCTCTCCGTTAAACCACTGTAATAAGAATCACCAGTTCATAATTTTCGACGATTACATAACCAAATCTAACCGAACACAGAAACGAGAAATCGTAGAATCAGAGAGTGAGAGACAAAGACGAAGGACAATTAACGAAAAGGGTTTGAACAATATGAAGCGAAGTAATGATCGGAATACATACCAACGAAAGAGATCAACGGATCGATTGCGATTCAGGAGGAGCACCGTTCGCTTAAGGGCTAAGATTGACCGGAGACGATGAGGATCGTCGAAGCTAAAAATCTATTGAGAAGAATAGTCTATTAATTGACCTTTGTTTTGGCAATGGTTCAGTTTAATAAATTATTTACTTCCAAATATGACGTGTCATCTATTGGTTCCTACATCCACGTGTAAACATGTGTGCACCTGACTTGTAAAAGTCAACTGTTTCTTATTGACCATCAGATTTAGTATCTTATTAAATCCAACGGATGTAGTTTAATAACTTATACTAATTGTTTTTTGCGATATCTATATGCATATTAATACCAACGTTGAGGCGGCAATTCAATCTGATAGTGGTTGCAGTATATCAAATCATATGTATCTCCAGTAGAAGTGCAAAATTGGATCACACTTTGTAAAAATATTGGAAAAGATTTTGNGGAAAAGATTTTGTGACCTTGAGGAAATGGTGGAAAGGGGTAGATTTGTTTAAGAAATCTCACTTGTTCATTTGGAAAAAGAGCATTGGTCACTGTTGGTAATTGTATTTTCGAAAGAAGTAAAAGGAAAAGCTACTCTAGTTCATCTAGATTTTCTTGACGGTCTTCATCCTACGAATACTGTGTACAACTACATGACCCGTTTTCTAGAAACCGAACAGAGGAGTGAGGAGAGGATTAGAGGATATACACTTTAACAGTCTCTCAATTGAAGGTTAAAGTACCTCAGCAGCCAAAAAGCTTTCTGATTGATGAATTGCATGAATTTGATTCATCTTTGAGTATTTCAGAGTTTAGTGACATATCTGACTTGATTAGAGCTAGAACAGAGCATATGTTGTTTAAAACGTTCTCTAATGTGAAACAATCACTTAACACTAGTTTGTGCATTTCAGAATCATTACATGAATATAGAAATCATGTGGAATCTGTTAATCATTCTTTTAGGTCCTTCATTGACAATAACTTGAGGTTAATCTTCCAGGATATTTTTGTTAGATTGCTGTCTAAAAAAAATAATTTCATATCCAAAATGTGATAATATATCATTGGAATCACTTGTAATAATGAATATATATTTGTCAAATGATTTTTAGTTGAAATATATTTAAGTAACAATCTTATAGTAGTGGTAGATTATTACTAACTATTATATAAGTAGAAGTTCCATGCTAGTAACATTGTTATCTGAGATTTAAAACTTCTAACATCATATACTTACACTTACACTTGATACATATGATATAAGTTAAGGTGGATTGCGCTTATCTCGTTGACAATAATATCTCTTAGAGGTTCAACATCAACGCTTAGATATCCACGGTTAAAATTTTACAGTATTTATTTAAAATTTGTATGTTAATTTATATATATATATATATATATATATATATATATGTGTGTGATTAATTACTATAATAATAATAATAATAATATCCAAAAAGTATATTTTAGAATATTAGAAATTAACTTTCTCACGTATTGAGTACGATTTATGATCTCAAGATTTTAGTTTAAAACATTTGGAATATTTTAGATAGTATGTATTTATTTAGTTTGGTAAGTGTTTTTTTTTTTTCAGGAGTAATTTATGTTAAAACGTGAATGTTATCATTCAAGGCCATGGTATAAATTATCTTTAAATATCAAAAGTCAACTTTATTTATAGAAGTATAATAAACAAATTTAATTNATTAAAGTAAACTCAATCCGACCGCAATTATATATCACTAAAACATAAATAGACGAATCCGTACCATCATTGCAAATCCGTTACATGAGACTTGAGATTAGCAATGGAGATTATCTCCCGATCACATCTTCTCTTCTTCTCCTTCATCATAGCCACTGGTATATATATACACACACACTTTTCATTTCTATTAATTAATCTTCTCCAATATTAACGTTTAATGACATTTTGGATACTGTATTATATATTGCAAGGTGCAATCTCCTTAGTCTCTGGCACCGTCCTCACCTTATCAAATACTTGTAGTTTCTGTATGGCCCGGGATCCTCACCGGACAAGGGCCACAACTCAGCGGAGGTGGATTTGAGTTACCTCAAGGATCGTCCGTCGATGTAACAGCTCCTCCAGGCTGGTCCGGTCGAATTTGGGGTCGAACCGGCTGCAGTTTCGACTCCTCAGGGACCGGACACTGTCTCACCGGAGACTGTGGCGGAAAATTGCAATGCGGTGGCACTGGAGGAGCTCCACCGGTTACACTCGCCGAATTCACGATCGGATCATCCGGCGGAGGCTCAGTCATTGATTTCTACGACGTTAGCCTCGTGGACGGTTATAACGTCCAGATAGAAGTTAAACCGCAGGGAGGCTCGGGCGATTGTCAAGTCGCCGGATGTGTTTCGGACGTGAACGCGATTTGTCCCCAAGAGTTACGTGTTTTGGACGGTGCGGCTGTAGTAAGANGGTGGCGTGTAAGAGTGCTTGTGAGGCGTTTGGTAAACCGGAGTATTGTTGTACCGGGGCGTTTGATAAACCGGAGACTTG
The DNA here is from genome assembly GCA_900406245.1 of Odontarrhena argentea. Lineage (NCBI taxonomy): Eukaryota > Viridiplantae > Streptophyta > Magnoliopsida > Brassicales > Brassicaceae > Odontarrhena > Odontarrhena argentea. The sequence goes on along the minus strand of OVAF01001809.1, from coordinate 1,147 downwards.
TCCTCCGACGGATTACTCCAAGATATTTAAAGGAGCATGTCCAAGAGCGTATAGTTATGCGTACGATGATGATTCCAGCACTTGTACTTGTACTAATGCTAATTATGTCATCAGTTTCTGTCCTCGTTAAGCCATGGACATAGTTTTATGTTTTTGTTTCTTTTACAAAAACTCAAAACTTTATGCTTTCGGAATAAGATAAAACATCCTTTATGGATTGTTGAAATAATAAAATAATCATCAATAAATATCTAAATTTATGAGACTAAAATCTCTCTATTTTTCTAGTCTCTCCAAAGGACTTTAAAACCCAAGTCAAAATTAAACATTTATTACATTTACATAAAATACTATGTCCCTTTTTTAACGTTAACGTACTATGCTTATGTATGTGTGAAGACAAAACTAATCTTCAGTATAACATAAAATCTTTTGACATTCTATACACGCTCTCATGTAGTAGGAATCACTTGAACTTGAGAACATAGCATAGTGTAATAGATTATCTTTTTGAGCAACAAGTGTAACAGTTTTCTTTTGCAGATTAGGCGTTTTTACACCTCTTTTCGGATTGCTAGTCCGCTTGGACATTATTCGGGTGTGCAACCCTTTGTATTACTTCTTTCTCGACGCCAAACGCTTCTTTGCTACGATTTCGACAAAGGACCAATTATTTTTGTTTCTATGCATGTATTTTATTCCTTTTTTTGCCATGGAACTAAGCTTGATAGGTCTTTGCAAGTTGTTTTCACATTTGTAAATACATTAAACCTTCGTTGTCAATGATATTTACAAAATTGGGTGTCAACTTCTACAAATATATAAGCATAGAAAGATCCATGTCTGTTTTCAAAGATATATGAGACACATGGTACTCTCATGAGGATTGCCTTAAAAGTTACATCATTTAATTTTTATTTGAGGTTGAAAGAAAACGAGAAGAAAAAAATGAGGGAGAGAGTTAATATCGAAACATATTTACAATCTAACATACCAATATCTCCAGACGGGATCAGAAAAGATAGCTTAATTTGATAGCTTTAAAGAGTCACTTTTCACAAGGGTCANTACTCAAAACTTTATGCTTTCGGTAGTCCTGGGCGTTCGGATACTCGGGTCGGGTTCGGGTATTTACTATTCGGGTTCG